>JALMGJ010000026.1:4971867-5266867 GCA_023362775.1 Charina bottae | reverse complement strand
GGATGCTGAATTTCCTGAGAAACAGGCCCCATTTCCACTCCTCCCGGGTGAAGCTCTGCCCCTTTAAAGCCATCTACGTGACTGGTAGGAAGGAGAGCTGACGCAGCTGCATTCTCCCTTTTGCAGCCAAAATTGGGGAAAAGGCTGAAAAGCTTGAAAAAAAGAAAAAAGAAAACAAGGGGCACTAAGCAACTGAGCTCTTGCGTCATCAGGGCCTCCCCTCCCTCCTCCCCTCTCTCAGCCTGCATCACATCGCCATGGCAACAGCATCCAGGGGATGAATGCTTTTTGGGTTGCATCTCAGGGACCGGAGGAGAAAGGCTTGCAAATTGAAAGGCTAACAGAGGCTGGTTGACACCAGAGATGTTGTTCCTTCCACCTTAGAGAAGTGGAAGAAAAGGAAAAAACACAAAAAACACAAAAAGCTTTTGATGTAACTGGGCATCCTGGCAGGCCGCGTCTTGGCGTAAAGATACCTTAGCGGCAGGCCCCAGCTTTGCATCCAGAGTGCTGTTTTGTTTTGTTTTTTTTAATCCCTGACATCTGCAGTTCAAGGATGGGGAAAAAAAAATGTGACTCCTTCCCCATCCAAACTCATGGAGCTGCTGCCAGCCGACAGTGAGAGACTGATAAAGTCATACAGAAAACGTTAGGTGGTTCTACAAGCTATTGAATCATAAGGTGTACTTAATTTTTCACACACGGCTTCTCTAGTTTGGCTTTATTTTTGTAAAATAAATGATGACACGGTGTCATATGTAGGCTGACCATACGTCCCGTTTTGAACGGGACAGTCCCGTTTTTTCACCTTTTCCGGACCGGACCGTCGTTTCCTTCAAAAACTCAATTTTGTCCCGTTTTTAAAGGGATGGAGTGCGTGCACGCGTGCCAGCGCACACATGTGCGCACGTTAGGGTCCCGTTTCCGTCTCAGGGAAATATGGTCAGCCTAGTAATATGTCATGTGTTGTTGTTCATCTGAGGTTGTATTTACCTAATTTAAAGACCTGCTAAGGACCAGATGATTTTTATTATGCCCCAATACGTAAAACCACAGAACTCAAAGAGGGTGTACTTTCTTTTTCACACGACTGTATATAGTTTAAAAGGGGGGGGAATTGCCCCCAGTTGGTGTAATGACCTTGCAGTTTGGATTCGCTCTTGGGCTGAAGCAGATATAGCCCATCCTATGCCATTAGCAGAGGAGATGGCACCTGGTTTTGGCGAAAGCTGGGAAGTTTGGAAATCATTGAACAGACTGCGCACGGGTATAACAAAATCTACTCTGAATAAATGGGGTTATCCGGTGACCTCTGCCCTTTGTGATTGCGGAGACTTGCAGACAACAACACATATGTACACTTGTCCTTTGTGCCCTGATCAATGCACATTTGAGGACCTCATGACAGAATGCAATTAATGTTGCCAGTTTTGGGGCAAGATCTGTCTAATTTTTATATATTTTAACTTTTATATTTCATATTTAAAATGCTATGTTTTACAGTATGTTTTTAACTGTGATGCTTCTGACACAAATAAAAAAATTTCACTATCATAACCTGCTTTGCAGATTGATTAAAACTGCCCCGTTGAAACCCCATTTTGAGGGGAAATAAAATGGAAAAGGTGGGTCTTTCAAGGGGGCTTTCGCTGTTTAGCAGGGTGGGAGAAGAAACTAACAATGGCCGGGGTCACACATTGTGCTAAATTGAAGGCAAAGGACAGCCGTGATGGCTTACTCTAGTGCAGTGTTTCTCAACCTTGGCAACTTGAAGATGTGTGGATTTCAACTCCCAGAATTCCCCAGCCAGCCTTGGAATTCTGGGAGTTGAAGTCCGCACATCTTCAAGCTGCCAAGGTTGAGAAACACTGCTCTAGTGAATAAATCAACCACCGAAAAGAGGAATTGGAATTTGAGACCGACGTTCCAGAGACAAAATATGTACAGGAGATCCCCCCTTTCTCCCTGCATCTCCAACAGCTCAGTCGCCTCTCCCATATTTTTACCCAGGCCCAGTCACTTCCCACCCACAAAGCTGTAGCAAAAGGATGCTAAGAAGCTTCATCTGTTGCTATGGAAGCCCCGGGTACCAATCAGGAGTCAGCGACCACAAGCATCTGATGTCTAGGGAAAGAAGTTACAGTAGTCCAGTCACTAATGGGCACTGATCATTTTCTAAGAGCTGCTGGGTTTTTATCATCGTTCACTCCAGTCCAGCATGGAAAGGAAGGATTTCAGGTGTCGATGAAGGTTCTCAGTCATCCAGGTGGAATTGTCTGTAGCTTGAATCATGTCAACTGGATTTCTATTTTCTCAGTGGAAACGTTTCGCTCCTTATCCAAGGAGCTTCTTCAGTCTGAGCAAAGTTAGTAAGGGAATCCTTAAATATGTTTCTAGGGTGGCTTCTGTGCCTAGGAAGATTAAGACCATTTCGCAAGCTCAACAACAGCAAGGTAATCTTAACGATCCTCCTTTGGATGATAAAGGGACTTAGAAATTAACTTCTTCTCCCTCCATTTTCCTGTGTCAGGTTTGAGATTGTGAGCTCCTTGGGGCAGAGACATTGGCTCACCTGCTTTCCACACAAAAGTTAACAATTTTATCTCACCATTTTATCCCTCAAGCCTGCCCCCCCCCCCCAGCACATGGATGGTCTCCTTCGACTCGGCGAAGAATTGTGGCAGCGGATGGCAACGGCCACGCTGAATCACAGCCCGCTGCGGCTGGATTTGAGGGCAGGGAGGAATCGCTTTTGGAGACCCCTGTAAGAGGGGGGAAAAGCCCACATTTTCCTCCCTGCCTGGTCAGGGTGGCCTGGGAAGGGACGTTTGGAATGGATGCTGAATTTCCTGAGAAACAGGCCCCATTTCCACTCCTCCCCCAGGTGAAGCTCTGCCCCTTTAAAGCCATCTACGTGACTGGTAGGAAGGAGAGCTGACGCAGCTGCGTTCTCCCTTTTGCAGCCAAAATTGAAATTTTGGAGAAAGAGCAGGATATACATTTAACAAATGTTCCAGAAAGCAACAGGGTGGGAATGACTAGGAAAGGTTAAGGGGGGGGGGGGGTGCAAGGATGTTAGAATTGTGTAGTTTTATTAAGCTTCCCCGTGACCCCCCTACTCGATAACTTTACCTGATGTTTTGAGACAGAAACCAGACGGCCAACTTGATTCCATATATGTATATGCAGAGGCCAGCCCTGTTGGCCGAGTTCCCACAGCACATTAAAGTGGGACAGGCTAGTTTCTGGTTCAGTAAATTAAGACATCTTAGCAGCAGTCCCCAACCTTTCTGGCACCAGGGACCGGTCGTGGAAGAACATTTTTCCACGGACCGTGTGTGTGTGTGTGTGTGTGTGTGTGTGTGTGTGTGTGTGTGTGTGTGTTTTGCAGGCGGGAGCCAATCATGCGCAGGGGGGGGGGTTTGCAGGAGGGATCCAATCGCACGCACCTGGGGCAGGGTAATTTCACACACCGGGGGGCGGGGTTTGCAGGAGGGACCCCCACGGCCCACTTCCTAACAGGCCACGGCCCACTAGTGGGCCGCAGCCCACAGGTTGGGGACCCCTGGCTTATATTTTACTAGTTTGGACACACAATGTTTTGCCAGCACAGTCCTTGTGTTTAAATCCAAGGTTAGGGTTAAACATGCTGGGGGAAGCCAGTGGATATATAGGGCTTATTCTTAAATCAAGGGGTACAGATTTGCAATCTTAGTTATTGTGCAGTTTACCCTCCCACCCCCCACCCCCAGTACAAAGACAAACCTGCATCCATTCCACCCAAAACACAATTGGGACTGGAACTTCTGTCACTAAGCGAGGCGGTTGTTAAGTGAGTCACCCGATTTTACGACCTTTTTCCCACAGTCATTAAGCGAATCACTGTGGTCATCAAGCAAATCCGGCTCCCCACATTGACTTTGCTTGTCAGAAGCCAGCTGGGAAGGTTGCAAATGGCGATCATGTGACCCTGGAATGCTGCAACCGTCATAAGTGCAAGCCGGTTGCCAAGCACCTGAATATTGATCATGTGACCGCAGGGACACTGCAATGGTCGTAAGTGCGAGGACCAGTCGCAAGTCACTTTTTTCAGCACCGTTGTAACTCTGAACGGTTGCTAAACGAACGGTTGTAAGTCAAGGACTACCGGCATTGCTTTTTGTTTTTAGCTGTACATGTTGCTTTTAGGGTGGGGTTGTAAGCCACCCAGTTTGGTTTTAAGATGGGCAGCTATACAAATGTTTTAAATAAATAAATAAAATTTGCGGGACCACTCATCGCCAATTGTTTCTGCATGCCCCATTGGGGTTGGTATGCTCCAGATCCCATCTATTAGGGAGTGCCATTTTGTGGGACCTAAGATTTGTGACTTCTGTCACAGCACCTGCCTTGTGGAACAGCATATCCTCGGAAATCCAGATGCCCCTGACCTTGTTGGCTTTTGCTAAGGCATTCAAGACCCGATTGTTCCCCCAGGTTTTGGGCCAGGCGGTTAAATGAGCTGTCCTTGAGTTGCTTGGTTCCAGTCCTTGAACTTAGAAGGGAAACTTCTTAGACCTTGCCCGTAGTTTTTCATTTATCTTGTTCATTCTGGTTATTTATACTGGGTTTCTGTTACGTTTTTAAGCCCTTTGTTTGCCATCAAGTCCCACTGCGTTGAGATGCAGTGACTAAATAAATGAATAAAGTACTAGCCAACCACGTCTAAAAAATGTCAGCAAGAAAACTACATGGATTAGTTCCTGCACAGTCACTAGGGTTGACATGAAGGACCATAATGGTGGTGATAACTAGCTATGACACATTTGTACCTCACCGAAAACCAAAGAAAATGATTCTCCCTCTCTCTTCCAAACTATTGATATGCAAAATTATGTCAATTTCTTCAAAGAAGATTCATATAATTAGACTGAGATTTTTTTTCCCAAACCGAATGACTGCAGTAAATTATCATGTCAACCTCCTCAGTGGGGCCTCTGGTGGATGCTGAACAACACTGAAAAGAAAGGGCACAGCGTGGAACATGAAGTGGTCTTACTCCTATAGAAGGTCTTACAAGTTTTTTGAGGAAAGCTAAGAGTATTTCCCAGGGTGAGAAAAATATCTGCTGGGGAGGAAAGGCAGAGATACACAAGAAGACCGAGCGCAAAGCAACAGGAAAATGACCACAACTACCTCCAATTCTTTCAAAACTCAAAGTGTTTGTGGTATGTGAAAAGGCTTATTCTCCCCAATCTCTTGATCTATCCGTGCATTGCAAAGTATCTAACAATCATCTACTCTCCAAGCTGGTATCATAATTCTTGAAGAGGGATAGAAGAAAATGGAAATTAACAAAGGAATAGTATGAACAGTATTAAAAGGAGGATTTTTTGAGGACCTATTATCTAGAATTTCCCCAGGCTTTGGATTCACTTGAGTGTTTGACTAGAACAGCCTTTCTCAACCTTTTGACCCTGGAGGAACCCTTGAAATATTTTCCAGGCCTCAGGGAACCCCTGCACATTCAGGCTCAAATATAGGCCAGACGTTACAAAATTATTATTCATTTCATGGGCAGGCCTCTATATATGCATTCAGTGTGTTCTTAAACTAAGAATAAAGAATGAAACTTATCTCTTTAATGTGAAGTTGCCCGAATTTGAAATAATTTTAAAAATAAATTGTGATCTCCCAGGAAACCCCTAGTGACCTCTTGCGGAACCCTAGGGTGCCACGGAACCCTGCTTGAGAAACCCTGGACTAGAACCTCAAGATCCACCACTGAAATAGAATGAGCTCAGGAATTTGCTATTTAATATTAAAACAGAACTCATCTTATTCCCTGCCCCCAAACCCTCATTGCTTCTCCAAAATGGCCTCAGCAGTTTAATTTACCATAGAACAGTGTTTCTCAACCTTGGCAACTTTAAGATGTGTGGACTTCAACTCCCAGAATTCCCCAGCCTCCAGGAATTCTGGGAGCTGAAGTCCACACATCTTAAAGTTGCCAAGGTTGAGAAACACTGCCACAGAACATGGATGGGGTAGATTGTCACTTCTTTTGCTAAAATAACAGTGTCAAAAAAATCTCACCAGCTGATCTGTTTACCTTCTCCACTTCCCGGGGACAGATATGACTGCTGGTTTGCAAGTTTTATTTGGAATTTTTAATATGTTTTACCATGCAGCCTTTCCATGATCAGCCTCTGCATTCATTTTGGCTGGAACCTAATTTTGGTTGTGTTCTTTGCTGAGTGGTAAGGGATAAAAAATCTCTTGGAAATTAATATCCAACAGGTTTATTCTTCCGAGTAACAGAGAGACGTGAGCTTTCTCCTACGAAAAGGCAGAACCCAGGAATCTGGACGACCAAGACAGACACACCAACACGGGCCAGACGTGGGAGATTTGGGTTTGCCACGATTAATTTCTGACAAGCCACACAGCAACCCAGTCTGGCAGCCCCAACAAGTCTCCTGCCTTTGAGCATTTCTTCCTGCTCTTCTTCAGCCAGCTGGACTCCGAGCAACCTTCAACTCCCAGGCCATGAGGGGACGGGGCTTAGAGCATCGCCTTTCCAAGAGTTCTGCCCTTCAGGCTGCTGCAGCAATAGAAGCGGCCACAGTCTCTTTTTTCTTTGCTACCCGTTCAGCTGCTCTGGCTTCGGCCTCGGCTGCCAGCTTCTCTTCGCGCTCCTTCAGGAAGACTCCATATTCTTCTGCATTTAATCTAACCGGGGAGAGAGAAGAACAGGCTTGCAGCCGCTTGGTCCGGAAAAAGAAAACCCTCTTTCACTGGTTGCTCGATGAGCCTCAGAACTCTGACCTGCCGCTTTTCCCATTCATTTGCCCAACAAAGTTCCTAGGAAGCAATCCCAGGTAGCAGGATGTCTCCCTCCTCTCTCAGAATCCCGGTCTCCCCGCCAGCTCCCAGGGAAAATGCGCCAGGGAAAGAGCCCGCTCCTGTTCCGGGCTGCGCCTCTTGATACTCACTCTCTCACCACTTTGATGCCCATTGACTGGGCACTCCCAATCAGCATCTTGATGACCGTCTCTAGGGGCATGTCGCGGAGCACAAATGCGGTGTCCTGGGATTTCACCAGAGCGATTTCGTACAGGTGCTTCAGAGTCAGCATCCCGGCAACCTCGTGACCTACGGAGGATGGAGATGGTCTTAAAGCCCAAAGCAACCCAAAGCAAGTTCAAGTTCAAGTTCAAGTTCAGGTCACTGAACTGAGCTGTCACACTTCAGGCAGCTGACAACCCCTAAAAGCAAGGTCGTCCCAGCAGCGCCCCTCATCCCATTTCTTAAAAAGGGATTCGGTTATGGAAATCTTGGCAAGAAATGTTAGCTTTTAGAACCCAAGTCAATCCTCCTGATGAAGGTGAGAACTGGCTATCCGTTTCCAGACAATGGAAGAACATGCAGGTGTTCTAAACAAACTGCATCTCCCAGTCTTCCTCTTTCCTGTCACTAAGGCGCCTGTTATATACGTACTCCTCAACTTACGACCACAATCTGGACCGGAATTCTTGTTAAGTCGTTGTGGTCATAAGTTGAGTCACCACATGACCGGACCCATTTTTACGACGGTCATTAAGCAAATCGCTGTGGTTGTTAAGCAAATCCAGCTTCCCCAATGGACGTTCTTTGCCATAAACCAGCAAAAAAGGTCGCAAATCATGATCATGTGACCACAGGACACTGCAACCGGTCGTAAATGCAAGCCTGTTGCCAAGCACCCGAATTGCAATCATGTGACTGCAGGGATGGTACAACGGTTGTAACTGTGAGTCCAGTTCGTAAAGCACTTTTTCTGAGACTGTTGTAACTTTGAACCGTCATTAAACGAATCGTCGTACGTTGAGGTCTGCCTGTACTGCTTGCTAACCCCATTAAATTTAATCAAAACTCACTGATAAAGGAATTAATTTTCCCCCAAAGAGAAAGTGTGTGTGTGGAAGGGCTGCAGATCAATAAAAAAAATCTGGCGGGGAGAAGAGCTTTCTGAATTGCTGGATCTTAGTCTACCTTCTGCCCCTGGACTAAACTCCACCCCTTCAATGGTATGAGGAGCTTGAAAACATCCAGCCCAATCTAATGGTGTCACAAGGGTCTTGGTTGTTGATTTGTCAGTGACTTGATCATACCAGGTACATTCCAAATCCAGAGCAGCTAGGTTTCAAATTGTAATGGGATGTGGGAATGACCTTGGGAGACAGGAGGAAGAACTGCAGCCTAGACAACGGTCTGATAAACGAAATCCAAAGGAGGGATGGGGTGGAGAAAGCGCCTCAGAAGGGACCCTCCCTGCTTCTCTGGAGAGCAAAAGTAAGGGCGGGGAGAAGTGCTTTCTGAATTGCAAGATTCTGTTACTGTAACTTACAATAAAGGTAGTGAGTACTCATAGTCTGTGCTTCTTGTATGGACTACCTCGAAGGGCTGACACAAACATAGTATTTGGGCATTTGTGCCACACCCAGCCCCATTGCCTGCTCTGCTTACTTCATCTACCGTCCCATCCTCCCCTCCTCCAAGTCTCCCAGATTTTCCTCTCTCGTCTCTTCTCTTACCAGGAGATGAAGCTCCCTTTTCTATGCCAGCTGCTGAAAGTAAAAAATAGCTGGCCGTTGGCTTGTTTATCTGAAGTTCGTAGGACCTGTCAGACTATAGCAAATAATAAAAATAAAAATGGAAAAAAGGAGAAAAGATACAGAAGATACTGGGTTTATATTAAAAATCTAAATTGAGAAATGTAACGTATCAACATTTTAATACATTATTAAAAGTTATGTTTCTTTTGTATTCTCTTTCATACAATGTTGGGCATTTATTTTTACCCAACAACAGTACTATTCATAGATTTTTCTTGCCCATACACAGTCAAGGCATTTGGTCAGAACAGAAAATAAACTACTAACCGCTCTTTGCTGTGGAGCAACGTTGCCGTTTTGCTTAAGTTCAGTTGTGATTCTTAGTTCCCTATTATTCTATATAATCAGAATTTGTCTAATTATTCATAACTAATTGATGTTTTAGAAAGCGATCGCCTCCGTGGCATTTTTTAAATCCCTGATTTATTGGTGTTATACTCTTTTATTCTTTTTTTTCCATGTTCTTGCTGGTACTTGTTTATATAGGTTCTCCAAAGTGCTCAATTAAAAAAAAAAAAGAATGCAGGAAGCCACAGCTCGTTGCTTGGAATCCTTTAAAACAGCGGTCCCCAACCTTTTTGGCACCAGGGACCAGTCATGGAAGAACATTTTCCCACGGACCGGACCGTGTGTTTGTTTGCAGGAAGGAACCAGTCGCACGCAGGGGGGGGGGTTTGCAGGCAGGAGCCAATCGTGTGCATCGGGGGGGGGGGGTTTGCAGGAGGGAGCCAATCGCGCGCACCCGGGGGCGGGGTAATCGCGCACACGGGGGGGGGGGGGGGGTTTGCAGGCAGGAGCCCCGCAGCCCACTTGCTAACAGGCTGCGGCCCACAGGTTGGGGACCCCTGCTTTAAAAGAGGTTGCACCCAGTCCTGAGCCTGGAATTCAAGTCTATAGTGTGCAAAATGTTTGAAAAACCAGGTGGTCTCCGGGGCAGTTCCAGACCCGCTTCTGACCTGGTGGCTTCTGAATGTTGACTAGGAATTCGGGGACTTTCACCCCAGCCCCCCAGCTCCAAAAAATCTTTAAAATTAAGGAAGGAAGGAAGGAAGGAAGGTCTCTTTTCACCTTGATGTCAATCCGGGTGGGCAGTGGGATCCCTGGTACGAAGTCCTTGGTCCGCTCATTGAAGTCCTTGCAGAACTGTCCAATGGGAATGCCGTACTTTTTGCGGGGAGAGACGGAGACAGAGGAAGCGCATTTAGCCATTTTTATTTATTTATTTATTAATTTATTTATTAAATTTTGCCACCACCCATCTCCCCCCAAAGGGGGGGTGTCTTTGAGTGCTTTACAATAAAATAAATAATTTTAAAACCTCAACCACCCAGGATCCTAAACTTTCCCCCCAGAAAGGGTAACATCTCTGTGCTAATCCAACTCCACGTTGCACGTGTTCTGGGCACTATACTTTTAAGAAAATCCAGGAAAAAAAGGAGTAGATTAAGGGAACAAGGAGCAATTTGGGACTGAAACAAAGTCCTTGATGTCACCCAGCCGGCTTTCGCGCCTAAGGCAGGACCAGAATTCTCAGTCTCCTCGTTTGCCATTGGCTCCTTCCTAGGGCTGAGAGAGAGTGACTGGCCCCAGGTCACCCAGCCGGCTTTCATGCCTAAGGCGGGACCAGAACTCTCAGCCTCCTGGTTTGCCATTGGCTCCTTCCTAGGGCTGAGAGACAGGGACTGGCCCAAGGTCACCCAGCCGGCTTTCATGCCTAAGGCGGGACTAGAACTCACAGCCTCCTAGTATGAAAAATGATACTTAATGATACTTACTTTTATATAAATAACTCAAGGCAGCAAACATACCTAATACTCCTTCCTCCTCCTATTTTCCCCACAACAACCCTGTGAGGTGAGTTGGGCTGAGAGCGAGTGACTGGCCCAAGGTCAACCAGCCAGCTTTCATGCTTAAGGCGGGACCAGAACTCTCAGGCTCCTGGTTTCTAGCCCAGCACCTTCACCACTAGACCAAACTGGCTCTCTATTTATATATAGAGAGAGGTCAACTCAAAGCAGTGGACATACCTAATACTTCTGCCTCCTCCTATTTTCCCCACAACAAGCCCTAGTTCTACCTACTGTTGCACCTGGACAGCGTTAAGGCGGCTACTCTGCTCATCCACAGGGCTCTGCTGCTCCTCAGGCAGGATGGACGTGTCCGCTCCTCCCCCCATGGCGGAATTTGCTTGCTTGCCACTGTCCCGAAGTGTTTCGCTGCACAGCAGCACCCAGGCCATGTCCACAGGCCATTTACAATGACTCCCAGATCCATGCATCCAAAATCCAACCCTAACAAAACAACTCCACAAAACCACAAAAATCCCAGCAACAGCTGTGTTAATCTTTAGAGCTCAGTGCCACAAGGGGGGGGGGGGATCAGATCAGCTTCCAGAAACAAGGACTGAATTACTGCCCCCCCCCCCAAATGGCTGGGTTTGTACGTCACACTAGACTAGGCTAAATGTAGATGGGTAGTTTGTGGGTTCTGTGTGTTGTGGGCACCCGGCCACAGTCTTAGCAGGTTGCATAAATAAAGTCATTGTGTTAAACCAGAATAACTCTTATTTTTGAGGCACAGCATATGATGCGAACACAACCTGTGTGTTTTTCTTAAGAAATATTTAGCATGTTATGTGAGCCCTGTCTGTAAGTTCTTTCATGGCTAGGCTCAGCAGGAGGGAAAAAACAAAAAAGAACTCGGACCACATCTGTGGCCAGTTCACAACTGACTTTGCTGATCTAACTTCTTCCTTGCTGATCTAGCCGCCGGCGCGATCCTTATATAGTCAGCCTAACTTTTCCACCGTCTTTCTCCTCTGGTTACCTGCCCAAGAACAGGTCCTAGAGGTGGACCTGGGACGGCTTGTCCAGCTCTGATGATTGACCGGATCACACCTCCAGTAGTTCCCTTCACCAGTTTGCCAGCTTGGGCAAGCTTTGACATGGTGGCTTGGATTCTGCACAGACCTAGATTGGAAAGAGATTAACTGAGAAGGGAATTTGGGATGAGTGGAATCTCAGAACAGATCATCTTACGCAAGGAGGACAGAGCAAATATGATACAGAATGTCTGAAATGGAAACAACAGGGAGAAAGATTCAGAGATTCATCTCCCTGGGAGACAGCAATGTATAATTGGGGAGGCCAAGATTACTCTGTTCTGGTCTCAGCAGATGGCAGCATTCAGCCAATGATATCTGGTCTCAGAAGCTAAGCAGGATTGGATATGGTTAGTATGTGGATGGGACACCACCAGGAAATCCCAGGGCTGTACGTACAAACTGGGAAATCTAACGTCATCCTGGGGAAGGCAATGGCAAACTGCAGTTGTTGCCAAGAAAGCAACTCGGTTGTGCCCATGAAGTCACCAAGAACAGAACCAAAGAAAGCTAGGGACAGAAAATGAAAAGAGTAGCAGTCATAGTAGCAAGTTTACCAGAACAAGCATTGCATTCATTCTGTTAAACGGATTGGGTATTTTTAATTTTTTTTTTGCCCCAGAAATTGAGGAAACGCTGTCAATCCAAACAGATGAACTCGGCTAGATGGACACGCAGTCGGAGTGCATTACCTTTGGCATGGGGGAGGGGGAGTCCTAAGCATATTAGTTAGAGGAGGGGTCCCCAACCTTTGGAATATGTCGATGAAGATTCTCAGTCATCCAGGTGGAATTGTCTGTAGGTTGTGTCATGGCAACTGGATTTCTTTCTTTTGGTTGAAACGTTTCCCCCCTTGTCCAAGTAGCTTCTTCAGTCTGGGCAAAAGTTGTTGAGGGGACCCCATATATGTCTTCCAGGGTGGCTGTATTGACCTTACACCTGACTGGCTTGTTAATTGGGCAATTGAGGTGTAGATAGTCTTTAGGATGTCTTACTCCTAAAACCTTTATTCATCCCCAAGAGGATTGTTAAATGTGGCCTTGCTGGTGAACTTGTGGTCTTAATCTTCCTGGGGACTAATGAAAGAGCAGCATGATAAATGGGGGACAAGTTGTGCCTGAGGCCTCCGCCTCTGTTGAGGGAAGGATTTTCCACTTTGGCATGAATGGATTCCTCAACCCCTCTCTCAAACCACCTATCTTCCCTGTCCAAAATGTGAACATTAATGTCCTCAAATGAGTGTCCTTTTTCTTTTAGATGAAGGTAAATAGGTCAATAAGGGGCATGGTGGCTCAGCGGGTAAGACACCAGGGTTGTCGATTGGAAGATCTCAAGTTCGGAGGTTCGAATCCCTAGCCCCGCATGACGGAGGGAGCTCCCGCACTAGCCCCAGCTCTTGCCAACCTAGCAATTCGAAAGCATGCAAATGCAAGGAGATGAATAGGTACCACTTTGGTGGGATGGTAACAGCGTTCCGCGTGCGTCATGCCGGCCACATGACCGTGGAAGCGTCTTCAGACAACGCTGGCTCTTTGGCTAACAAACGGAGATGAGCACCGGCTCCTAGAGTCGGACATGACTGCGCAAATGTACGTGGGGAGCCTTTACCTTTTTAAATAGGTCAATTGAGGCGGAGGCCTCAGGCACAACTTGTCCCCCATTTTATTTATTTATTTGTTTAATTTATCCCCCGCCCTTCTCCCATACAAGGGACTCTGGGCGGGTTACAGCATATCCTGCTGCTCTCTCATTAGTCCCCAGGAAGATTAAGACCACTTCACAAGTTCACCAGCAAGGCCACATTTAAGGATCCACTTGGGGATGACTTCATTTTCAAAGTACTGATTGATCAGAATGGTCTCTGCTGTTCCTTCTTCCCAAAGAAAGTTCCTACTTCTCCAATGTTGTTCTTTGGGGGTCAGGCAAGGGGGCTTCCAGGCAAAATACTACGCAGTTGCCGTTTGCCAAAAAATTATGAGGTCCACTTGGGACCCAGAGGCATTCTCAGCAATTATGATTATGCTGAGGTTGCTTTTCCAGCATGCCAGCTTCCCATGTTTGTTCAAAAATTAAAACACTGATTTAAAAATATAAAAAGTGAAGTGGGAGAGGGAACTGAGTGGGTGCCGAGAAAGAGATCTAAAAGCATACCCAGGAGACCTCAGTTAGAATACTTTGGTCTAGTGGTTAAGGTGCTGGGCTAGAAACCAGGAGACTGAGAGTTCTAGTCCCGCCTTAGGCACGAAAGCCGGCTGGGTGACCTTGGGCCAGTCACTCTCTCAGCCCTAGGAAGGAGCCAGTGGCAAACCAGGAGACTGAGAGTTCTAGTCCTGCCTCAGGCATGAAAGCCAGCTGGGTGACCTTGGGCCAGTCCCTCCATCAGCCCTAGGAAGAAGCCAATGGCAAACCAGGAGACTGAGAGTTCTAGTCCCGCCTTAGGCACGAAAGCCGGCTGGGTGACCTTGGGCCAGTCCCTGTCTCTCAGCCCTAGGAAGGAGCCAATGGCAAACCAGGAGACTGAGAGTTCTAGTCCCGCCTTAGGCACGAAAGCCGGCTGGGTGACCTTGGGCCAGTCCCTGTCTCTCAGCCCTAGGAAGGAGCCAATGGGAAACCAGGAGACTGAGAGTTCTAGTCCCGCCTCAGGCATGAAAGCCGGCTGGGTGACCTTGGGCCAGTCACTCTCTCAGCCCTAGGAAGGAGCCAGTGGCAAACCAGGAGACTGAGAGTTCTAGTCCTGCCTCAGGCATGAAAGCCAGCTGGGTGACCTTGGGCCAGTCCCTCCATCAGCCCTAGGAAGAAGCCAATGGCAAACCAGGAGGCCGAGAGTTCTAGTCCTGCCTTAGGCACGAAAGCCGGCTGGGTGACCTTGGGCCAGTCCCTCCCTCAGCCCTAGGAAGAAGCCAATGGCAAACCAGGAGACTGAGAGTTCTAGTCCCGCCTCAGGCATGAAAGCTGGCTGGGTGACCTTGGGCCAGTCCCTGTCTCTCAGCCCTAGGAAGGAGCCAATGGGAAACCAGGAGACTGAGAGTTCTAGTCCCGCCTCAGGCATGAAAGCTGGCTGGGTGACCTTGGGCCAGTCACTCTCTCAGCCCTAGGAAGGAGCCAGTGGCAAACCAGGAGACTGAGAGTTCTAGTCCTGCCTCAGGCATGAAAGCCAGCTGGGTGACCTTGGGCCAGTCCCTCCATCAGCCCTAGGAAGAAGCCAATGGCAAACCAGGAGGCCAAGAGTTCTAGTCCCGCCTTAGGCACGAAAGCCGGCTGGGTGACCTTGGGCCAGTCCCTCCCTCAGCCCAACTCACCTCACAGGGTTGTTGTTGTGGGGAAAATAGGAGGAGGAAGGAGCATTAGGCATGTTTGCCGCCTTGAGTTATTTATAAAAATAACAAAGGCGGGATAAAAATTAAATAAATAAATACATACTTGTGTTGCATGCAGAAGATGTCAGGTCTTTCCTTTCCAACACCTCGAGTTATACAGCACAGGGAGCAGAAGAGCACTTTCTCTGCCGACTACGGCAAACTGCGGCCAAATCACGGCCCTGCATCAGAGGGAAATAGAGCAAATTAGTTTTTCAACTAAAATCATCATTAGGCAACAGAACACCTGCTTTGCTTGCATGCAGCCTCATTGGCAGTCCTACCAATACCTCTGGCTTTCAATCAGACAGTCCAGCCTTCCCCAACGTGGTTTCTTCCACGGACGTAGGATCAAAATGCCCCTAATTCCCAGCCTGAAATTAGGAGGACTGTCAGCCAACACCTCTGGGAAAGGCTGGGTTTATACCTGAGCACAATCAGCAAATCCAGCATGTTTGGGTTGCCTGTTGCTCAACAGGCAGGTACACCCCGAGGATTGTATCCCCATAGCATGCTAAAGTTGATTACAGTTAGCACGTAATGGTGTCAGCCTTGGCAACTGAGCACACTGTGCAAACCTAGCTGTTAGTGGTTATGTTGTGGTGTGTTATGTGTTGGAATTTTAGTCTTCATTATTAGCTTCTTAATAAAAGTGATATTAGCATTTTAGCATGGCATCCATGCCTTTTTTTTATAATAATTTTTTATTAAATTTAAGAAGAAAAGTAAAAAATACAAAAAATACAACAACAAACTACAAAAAAAGGGGGGAACTACAAAAAGTGCAAAAATACAAAAAAGATTTTTTTTCAATTTTACAAAAAGATGTGGCTTCCGACTTTATACAGCAATTTTATACAGCAAGGATATACAGCAATTTCAACTATCAATCTCTTACTCTATATTGAACCCAAAACACCACTATTTCTGCATCCATGCCTTCTTTTGAAGTTCAGGAAACCATGTTTTCCTCTTACCCCAAACCATTTCTTTCTTTTTTTGTGCAAAAACTAGGCTTTTCAGCAACTAAACAATAGAGAGTATTCTGAAAGGCCATTTGCAAGTTTTAAGATGATACAAACCCAGCTGGGAAAGGGAGTGACATAACCCATAAATTTGCCACTTGTGGAATGTTATCTGTAATCAATGTTTTTTACTGTTCAGTTCTCACATGTAATCAATGTCTTTTACTGTTTGATTAGTTGCTTTCTGACCTATCACGTATACCGAATGTAGGTATCATTTGTTCCTGTACCCCATAAAAAGAACTGACCCCCCACCTTAATAAAACCCGTTTGCTTTTGCCTGAATTACTTTGTGATTCGCGTTTTCGGGTAGGCGAGGGGGCCAATTTGCAAAGGTAAAACTGTTTTCTCTCCCAAATTCAGGGATAGGTCTTCAGCTCCACCCCACTCGGGGTGCCCGAGTTTTTAAGGCAACATTACCCAAAAAAATGGGGGGGGGATATTATAGGGTTGGTAGTGAATGTAGCTCACGTGTGTGGAGGGGAATTTTCTACCACCACCGTTTCTTTCCTGCAACCAAACCCAATTCCCAGCCTCACCGGCTAACCGAAGAGCAGGAACTGGGGAAGCCGTTTCTGTGACACGGAAAGACCCGGGGAAGAGTCCAACCCGGTCCAAAGCGGCCACCCAACCACTTTCTCCCTCCCCGGCCCCCCATCCCTCGCCGCCTACTGCTCCTCCACCCCGCCGCGCCCTTCCCGCCAACCGTTTGCCTCGGACTCCCTCAAGCAGCTCCCTCAGCCCCGCTGGGCGCCGCCATCTTGGAGTCAGGGAGGTCAACGGCGCTCTGCATCGTGGGAGGACTCGCTTTGCCCCGGTGTTAAATGGCGCCCGTTCTCCTAGCAACCCCGGAACCCACGGACGTCAGAGGCGCGCGGCATGTCGGGAGGGTTCCCCTGCGCTGGCCGAGACGGTGCCTGTTGCCGTGGCAACCAGAGAGTCCCGTTACAAACTTAAAAGGGTTCAGCAAAGATTGCCGCCTCCTCGCCGCAGCAAAGATGCAAACTCTTTCTAAGCTAAAAATCTTTCTCCACGTGCCTTTTGCATGTGGCAGCCTTTAGAAACGCGGCTCCCAGCTCTGCAATTCGTGGAGGGGGTCTCTCTTTGCAAGAGAGGTGTGGATTTGGTGCTGAAGCAGTGGAGACTCGTGGGGAGCAACCCGAAATGGTGGGTGGTGGGACGTTTTGAATGGGAGAGTTGGGGCTGGGCTCCAAAACCAGCCTCAGCCTTATTCCTGCCTTGCAATGGACTACCTTGCAGGGCTGTTGTAAGCCTTTCTCCATATACAGGTAGTCCTTGCTTAGCGACCACAATTGGGACCGGAATTTTGGTTGCCAAGCGAAGCAGTCATTAAGCGAATCCAACCCGGTTTTATGACCTTTTGCGGTGGTCGTTAACTGAATCACCAAGGTTGTTGGGCGGGCCACATGGTTTTTAAGCGAGTCACACGGTTCCCCAATGATTTTGCTGGCTGGAAGCCAGCCAGGAAGGTAGAAAATGGCGATCATGTGGCCACGTGACGCTGCAATGATCATAAATGCGAATCAGTGCCCAAATCATGATCACATAACTGGAGGGAATGCTGCGGCAGTCATAAGTGTGAGGACTGGTCGTAAGTCGGTTTTTTCAGCACTGTTGTAAGTACAAACCATCACTAAACAAATGGTTGTTAAGCGAGGACTACCTGTAGCCCCCACCCCAACACTATCCCAGGGAAGAGGTGGAACAACAGAGGACTACACTGCAGGATGGTTGTATGCTATTGCCTCTGCCTCTCAAAATGGGGATGGGGGGGGAACAGAGAAGAACAGACCACACTGCAAGGTTGATTTTTGGGGTCATCTCTGTCCTTTCCCGACTGGTAACAAATTGCTTTCTAACAGAGCTGACACTCTGGCGAACTGCAAGAAAACCAAGCCGGACGAGACCTCGATTGCTACTGGGATGGGACACCACCAGGAAATCCCCGGGTGCAGGTTAGGTGAGAAGATGGAAAAACATCCTGAAAGCAAGTGGGAAAATACTACAGTAATGTATTATTAATATTATCAGTATTATATTCATTATTTATTAAATTTATATGTCACGTGACCAACGCATTTGCATAACATCCTATACTGGGTCAACTGGATTTGTGTTTTATGGCTTAGGATGTTGCGTGAATCCAGCCTACAGGTAGTCCTCGGCTTATGACCATTTGTTTAGTGACCGTTCGAAGTTATGATGGCACTGAAAAAAGTGACTTGTGACTTGTCCTCGCACTTACGACTGTCGCAGCATCCTCACGGTCCTGTGATCAAAATTCAGGCGCTTGGCAACCAGCATGTATTTACAATGGCTGCAGCGTCCTGGGGTCACATGATCACCATTTGCGACCTTCCCAGCTGGCTTCCAACAAGCAAAGTCAATGGGGGAAGCCGGATTCGCTTAACAACCATGTGATTCACTTAACAACCGTGGCAGAAAAGGTGAAATCAGGTGTGACTCACTTAGCTGCCTCGCTTAGTGACAGAAGTTCCAGTCCCATTTGTGGTCGTAAGTCAAGGACTACCTGTATTTCCTTAGTTTGTGATTCACTATAGTGTGTGAATCCAGAGCATGGGTCATAGATGTCCTTCATGTTCTCCTTCAGGATAGTTTTCCTCCTTTAAAAGATGCTCGCATTCAGTAACAGCAAAGTAAAGCCAGAAGGTGGGTTATTGAAAAAAAAAATAGTATATGGGATGAGATGATTTCTTAGCAATAATTCAGAAGTATTTTTCTTTAACATGTAGATTGGGGTGTGTGTGAAAGCAATCAAGCAAAGGATTTAGCCATCTACAACTACTTGGATCTATGGCAGCAATTTCCACGAGCACAGAATGTAACTGGTTTTTTCTGCAATCTCTTGGTGTCTCTGTCATAGGTTTCAGCTTGCTCCCAACTGACCAAATCCTTCAGTTTTTAACTGAGAGTCCCCACTTGTGAGTGCTGAAGTTCGCAAATAGGTCAATTTTGTTCACATACAAGAGTTTCTCCTCCAGGGTTACTCACCAATTCTGCAGCAAACATTAATTTATTGTAACTTAAAAATCTCTGATTTCAGAGAATCCTGAATCCTGATCAACATATACATTTAACTGCATTCAAAGCAAACTTTCACAGTGCTGTAATTTAGAAAAAAGCGTAATAATAGTATCTTACTATTACCTATGTGTAATAATTACTCTTATTACTCTTATGTGACAGGGCCCTTCATAATTCAGAAAAATTATGAAGCGAATCGGTTACAATTCATAGTTGTCAAATCAGTTTTTGCTTCTAATTACTGTAGAATTAAATTCTACATCATATTTGCTTTTTAAATATGAAATTATTCTAGATATCAATGAATGCTTCCAAAATTTAACTAACTCTTCTTTTGGAGAGGGAATCAGATTCTCTGAACTTAATACTCAGCAAGAATTGGGTTTACTGCTGGTTTATACCCCAGTCTTGATTGCTAAAAATACATTTTTTCCCCTAACAAATATTGGAAGTATAACCAGCAGATTGGATTTTTTTTCCTTATAGATCTATTGAACTGCATATGTAGTTCTTCAAACAGTTTTGCTTAATTGATTACCCACCTACCCCCGAAGAGAATATGCAAATGAATTCGACGGCTTCATTTTCTGCGCATTTCATAGGACGAATGTCCCCAAGACCAGGGCTTGCTTCCAAGTGGTGTGGATGATAAAATGCAACATCAAGAACACAGAATAACTCTGATTCAGCACAAATCAAATAACAAAGAAAGCAAAGATTGTAACTCTTATCGAAAGGAGCAATAGGTGAGGGTTTTTAATCATCCGTATAAAAACGAAAGGGCAAAATAAAAAATTCTTAAGGTCTAGAGTGGATAATTGGAGCTCTTTTGCAAGATAAAAATTGCTGGACACTTAATGGAATCAACAGAGTAGATTAATGTTGGACATAAAAAGAAATGTATTAAATGTACTGTCTGGTCTACCAAACTCACCAGTATAGAATACTACTTCTTCAACAGCCTTTGGGGGGAAAAGCTCATTACTCCCAAAAGGGTATGTTGGTATTTAGCCAAAAAAAATCCAAGAACATCACTTTTATTTCAGATGTACAGTATTATAAACAGATGATTGCCAGATGCTGAATGAAAAACAATGGAATTGATTGCTTAGGCAGAAAATATTGGAAACACCATCCTCATTGGAGAAACAGATATTTAAAGACCATTTTAAAGTTTTTTTTTTAAAAAGGAAGGGGAGCAAATCTGAAATCCTATGATCAAACTTTTGGGGAAAAGACCCGCTTGCTTCGTTCACAGGTTTTATTTTGATCCTCAGCATCTCTTGTTAAAAGAGCCGGGAAGCAAGAATGATCCACGCCAGCATCATATCTCATCATCCATCGCACTTGAAATAACTCAACGGTCAATCGATAAACAGCATCAGAGGGCATCTTGCTGTATATCCCTTTTCTGCTGCAATTGCCACCCCGAGCCACTAGAGGGCAGCACTTCCACGGTTCTGTTGAGTAGCTTTGAACTTTGAAAAAGGGGGAAGTTAAAAGCAATCAAAGGACTGCCCTCTGTTGGCTCAGGCTGACAACTGCAGCTGAAAAGTCCAACTCCCTATTGCTCGGCTGGCCGAGGCCACGCAGTCGTTCTTCCCGCCGCCTCAATCTCCTGCTTCTAAAAATGGCCAGCCTTGGGCTTCTGAGGAGCTGATGAAGGCTTATCTGGCACCCCCGAATGATGGGTAGCAAGACATACTTTGAAAAGTTGCTGGGGACGAAGCAACTAAACGGGATGATGTTTAAATGATGTTTAAATGAAAACGCAGCCAGTATCACTTATGGTTAGGTTGACCATACGTCCCGTTTTGAACGGGACAGTCCCGTTATTTTAGTATTTTTCAACTGTCCCGTCGTTTTGATAAAAATCTCAATTTTGTCCCTTTTTTAAACCCGGCGGGAAGGAGGACAGGAAGACAGGAAGGAGGACTGGAGCCGGACTTGCCATTGGAGGCACCCCGGAAGAGGCCCTATCAGCGCGGCAACTGGAAGCCCAGTTGCCACGTGCGATCCCAGCAGCAGAAGCAGCACCACAGTCCAGGTTCCTGCCTCCTTACCTGATCAAGTACGGGAAGGTTGTGGAAAAAGGGTGCGCGTGTGTGTGTGTGTGTGTGCATGCGTGCAGATTACTTGCTCAGCGTAATCGCGCGCACGCGCGCACACACACACACACACTAGGCCAGGGCTTTCCAAACAAAAACACGGAAGTGCCGGTGGCGGTGCTTCCGGGTTGCCGCTGCTGCCACTGCCCCTTCAAAAGGGCAGGCTCCAGGGACCCCGAAAATGCCCTCGGTTCTGGCAGGGAGGCAAAAGCCTCCTCCCCGCACGCACAGGCTGCCCTGGAGCCGGGGTGGAAATTCTCCCCGCAGAACAGCTGAGCGCCGCTTGGCAACATGCGCGTGCGCGCAGCCTCCCTGCCTAAACTGAGGGCATTTTCGGGGTCCCCGGAGCCTGCCCTTTCGAAGGCGGGGTTTGCAGGCGGGAGCCAATCGTGTGGGGCGGGGGCGGGGTTTGCAGGCGGGAGCCAATTGCGTGGACTGGGGGGCGGGGTTTGGAGGCCGGCATGGTGGCAAGACCCTGTCCCGTTTTGCCATCCCCAAAGTCCCGTTTTCGTCTGAAGGAAATATGGTCAGCCTACTTATGGTTGGAGAGCTGCCTTTGCAATATGCTGGGTCTGGGCTCCCAAAAAGACTCAGTGGGGCCAGGACAAAGAATAGCTCATTAAATGAAGCATAGTAAAACATGTCACCCCAGATGCTTTGGGGATCCCTGGTTTTCGCAGTTCTCTTCCCGAGCCTTTGGCAGACATGCTTTCTCCTCCAAGCCACCGTCTTGGCTGACAGACCTGTCATTTAGCTCTTGATCTCTACAAAATTTCACAGCGGCTGCTCGTTCCCTACCCAGACGCGGCCCTCGCACGTATGTAACTGGGCCAAGCCAACCCGTTTTACACGCTGGGGAAAAGAGAGATGTGGGACAAGACAGGGAGAAGCGGCTCTCCATTTATCTTTCTGGGGGCAGAGCAGCGATATCATTGGGTAAAGTGAGCAGCCTTCTCTGTCCTAGCAAGGAGATGCATTGATAAGGCGGCTTTCAAGGTGTATCCCTCATTTCAGGTCACCTAAAATGCCACTGAAAGAGGACAGCAGTTAAACATCGATGGACCAGATCCTTCTTTGAACTCACTGTTCCTTTGCAGGATTTGTATTTCTCATTAAAGCCTAAAAGTCTCATTGTGCCAATTGATTCATGACTGTTCAGGTACTTAACCTCTAGCTCAGTGTTTCTCAACCTTGTCAGCTTTAAGCTGTGTGGACTTCAACTCCCAGAATTCCCCAGCCAGCAGTGCTGGCTGGGGAATTCTGGGAGTTGAAGTCCACACAGCTTAAAGCTGACAAGGTTGAGAAACACTGCTCTAGCTAATAACAGAGTATCAAAGGACTCTGCATATGACCCCCCCAGATGATAACATTTTATTATTTATTTATTTGATTTATATATAAAAGAGTCCATCTCAACAAGTGACTCAACAAGTGATTTAATTGGGGTTAAGCTTGGGAAAGGAATAAATATGCCACTTACTTTTAATCATTCAAATCTAACCTATTTATTGGCCGAAACAAGGACAGAATTTTACAAGTTTACGAAATAAAACTCATTGGAAATAAGCACCCCCACCACCCCCATTAAAACTTAAAACCACATTTTTTAATGGGAAAGATCAGCTTTCTTACTTTTGCATAACTCCTGCAGTCTGACAGTCAGGGTCAGTCATCAAAGATAGGGGGGGTTTGCCTTAAACCAGTTTCTCTTAAACTGCTGTTAAAATGCTACAGCTTGCAAAACATCGGCAGGCTGTAAGTTGGTTTCCATGCACTTTCTCAGTTAACTTCGCTGGGTTCACTGGGGCCCATAAGCTGCAGGTTGCCAATTCCCAGGGACCAAGTCAGAGAGCGCAATTTGTCCCCCGCACAATTTGTCCCCCGCACGCACTCACCTAAACAAGCACACTCCAGAAAGGACGCTTAATTTAGACAAACAGACTTTTATTGGCCTCCAATTTCTTGTCCCAACCCACCCTCCAACATTCCTGACTCACATCGTAAGTTCGTACACCGTTCCAAACAAGCTGTTTAGAAATGAAACCTGGGGAACATTTGCAGGACTACTGTATCTGGCTGCACACGATCTAAACGGCAGCAAATGGCTATAGATCAAATCTTTATTACGGTCATAGACCAGCATACATGGATATAGAAAATCACTCTTGTTCCTTCTAGCAGTGATCTGGAATTTACAGCTAGCCTTAAACTTTTGGAAGCACGGCCTGGAAGATTGGTTAACGGCCAGCAGGAGGGAAGAGGAAAACCAGTGATAGGTCAACCCAAACGGAGGACAGGGAATGATGCAGATGTTGGGAAATTCAGCAGAAGCTGTGGGTCGGAGTGTGGTTCAGGGACATGATTTCGCAACGGTTCTCAAACATTTTGGTCTGTGCATTCTTAAAAAGGATTAAGGACCCCCAAGAGCTTTGGTTTAGGTGGGTTCTATCTATCAATAGTTACTGTATTAGAAATTAAAACAGAAATTTAAAAATATTTGACTCCGCGGACCCCCTGAAAGGGTCTCGGGGACCCCCAGACCACACTCGGAGAACTGCTGTGATATAGGAAGGGGAAAGGAAAAATGGTGCATGGAAGAGACGAGAGATGAGGTCCAGATGCTTCCCAACGGACTGTTAATAATCCATTGTTCTTCCTCTATAAACGACAGGCAGAGTTACAATTCATATTCATGCTATTGGGGAAGACTGTGCTTTTGGGCATCTCTTTCTTACTTCAAACCCTATTCTTCCACCTTTTTTAAAAAGGGGTTTTGACCCAGGTGATGTCCTCCCTTGGCATCACACCCCATACAACCTCTGGGTATCGTTTGCGGCGTTCATTTCCAATTTTAAAAAGATTTTTTTCCCAAGAGAGCTGTAACGTGACAGTGCTTTTTTTTAAAAAAAATAAGATCTTTCACTAGGAAAGCATTGTAGTGCTACTTAAAAGGATGGAGAGCGTTGAGCTAGGACCGGGGAAATCCGAGTTCAAATCCTGGCGCAGCTCTGCAGGCAACTTTGGTTCTGGTCTAGCCTACCTCGCAGTGTTGTTGTGGGGATAACGTGGAAGGCGGGGGAGGGTACCTTGAGTTCTTTGGAAAAAAGTGGGAGAAATGTGCAATCAATCTATAAATAAAATAAATAGAGCAGCGCCTGCCACAAAGTTAGGCTGAACAGGAAGGAGTATGACCTGTTTGATAATCGTCACCTAAACTCAGAAGCAAATTTCTTTAAAAAGATGGAGGCAGAACGCCAGAGCAGTGGTGGAAAAGGTGTTTCCCTTTCATCCATCTCAAAAAAGTCAGACATTCATTGGTGAGAGGAAGGAAAGACAAAAGCAGCATTGAGAAAACGTGGGGAAGGGTTCAGGAGGAGGGGAGGCTGTGTAGACCAGCCCTGAAGATTCCTAGACAGGAAACGGCCCGAGTTTTGTTTGGTTCCCCAATTGAGAGGCAGGAAGAAGTTAGGGCAATCTGGAACACCCAGTGGTGGTTTCCAAGTCCTACTTGCTGAAAATGGGCCACAGATTATAGACAGCTCCTTTGGTGCATCGAAAAGGAGAGTCCTGCTCACCCAGATGCGCGGGCCCTGAGTTTTTAAGTGGGTAAAACTGGGTCGAAATGTCCTAGAGACCCTGGGGGGTGGAAAAATCACAGCTCATTGAAAAGGGAACTTCACCAGCCATCCTCCCTCTGCAGGGCTCTACCTAGCGGCATCTCTACCGCCCATCATCCTGCTCAGGAAGCTTTGACAGCAGGGTGCCGAGGCGGGTGCAGGAGTCCCAGGGGTGAGAGAGGCCGATGGGGGACGGCCCTGCGCCGGTTTTTGAGGCTCTGCTTCCGTAGCAGGTAACGAGAATACTGTACCTCGGGCATGACGAGTTTGAGGCACTGCTCATCCAAGTGGGCCCCCGAGCCCGGGAGGTCGTAGCCCACAATGTCCACCTTGGCGCTCGGTTGCCAAGGCCGGAGGTCCTTGTTCTTGATCTGCATGGCTGGGCGCAGCTGGGGCTGGCCCCGAAAACAGTGGCGCGCCAAGCGCTCGCAGGCCCGGTGAAGAGCGTGGACTTCTTTCTGGACACAGCCGGGGTCCATCTTGCTCAGCTTCCTCCAGAAGGTGGCGTTGAAGTGGTCGTAGAGAGCGGCGTCGAGAGCGTTCCACGCACGGATTTGGGCGGCCACGTGGGCCGAGGTGATGTTGAGCTTGGACTCCGGACTGCGCATATTCAGCTTGACGTAGAGGATGTCGTCCAGATCCCATGCCAGGAGATGGCGGAGGAGGACCAGCGATTCATCAAAATACTCGGCCAACATGACCAGAGAGAAAATGCCTTCTACTTGGTGGATGAACTTGGGGAGGTACGTGGGGTCATCGGGGCTGTGCTCGGGGTCACCCCCCAGGTCGTACACCAGGGTATTGTGGGCATACATGGCATACTTCTCATGGGAATGGTAGTACCGGTACGGGTTGTCAAGGAAGGTCTCCATGGATCCATTGGGCACCCGTCGGAAAGCCGGGCAGTACTGATTGTAGTAGCTGAAAAGGGATTCGAACATGGCTACCGGCTCGCGCAGGATGGTGATGTACACCGTGTCGTTGGGCATGAGGTGGCGCAGCTCGTCGTGGTTGAAGCGCAGGTGGCTGGCAATGAGGCGGGGCGGGATGGTGTACGGGTGCACGAAGCGCGCCGAGAAGTTGCGGGGGTAGCAGAACTGGTGGTCGCAGGCGTGGTGGGGCAGGGCCACGGTGACGTTGTGCCGCTCCGCAAAACGGAAGAGGAGGTTCTGCACCGTGGTGCTCGCTGTTTTGTGGGTCTTCAGGAAGGCCACAGCAGTGTGCTTCGGGTGCGGGGAGACCCAGGGGGCGCAGCTGATGGCAGGAGACTTTGGGAACCTAGCGGGTGTAGAAACAAGGCATCCAGGGACCCTATCCATTTCTCTGGCACCACCCCCATTCTACCTAGCTTCCTGCAACAGGGTGAACCACAAACTATCTCGGTGTTTCTCAACCTTGGCCGCTTGAAGATGTGTGGACTTCAACTCCCAGAATTCCTGCTGGCTGGGGAACTCTGGGAGTTGAAGTCCACCCATCTTAAAGTTGCTAAGGTTGAGAAACACTGCCCTACAGTGTGGGCTGTGAACCATGGCTAACGTGTGGCCATAGGCCATTGAGGGTTTCTCAAAAGCCACAGGTGAGCCTACTGTGTTTTAAGGCAGTAGGGCACTTCCACCGAGCCATGTTGGATCTACCCCCTTTCATGGGCTCTAG
Organism: Charina bottae; assembly: GCA_023362775.1. Classification (NCBI taxonomy): domain Eukaryota; kingdom Metazoa; phylum Chordata; class Lepidosauria; order Squamata; family Charinaidae; genus Charina; species Charina bottae. The sequence continues at coordinate 5,240,525 of JALMGJ010000026.1, read as the reverse complement.
ATCCCTCTTCCTGCAATCCGACTCCCCCGTTACACGCCATTGGCCCGTTCCCACATTTCCAGAACTAATTCAGTGCCCTCCCCCTGCTTCCCAGCCCCTCCATCCTTGGACGCTTACCAGCTGAGATGGGCGCTCTGGCGCAGCAGCAGAGTGCCGGTGCTGAACGCCAGCAGAAAGAGAAGAAGGGTCTTCTTGCGAGAAATCATCTTGAGGCTGTAGGGTAACACCGGCCCAGAGCAGGCCATACTGGGGGGCTCGATCCACCCGCGGTCCTGCCCACATGGGACACTGGAGCCGGCAGCAGTCAGGCACTCTCGGATTCCACAGCAGCAATGCCAGGTCCTGACACGCCAACGGAGGACCTGGCAGGGAGCAAAACACCCAACGGTAGGCTGACCATACGTCCCGTTTTGAACCGTCCCGCCGTTTTAAGAAAAATATCCATTTTGTCCCGTTTTTGAAAGTTCCCGCGGTGAAGTCTGCGTCCGCCCGCACACCCACATGCCCACGCACAGACGCGCCCACTTTGTCCGGCGAGCCGTGGGTAACTTAGGGTCCCGTTTTCGTCTCAAGGAAATATGGTCAGCCTACCCAACGGTGAACTTGTGTACACACCAAACACCATGTGTTCACCTTCCCAGACAGGTCAGATCGCAGAGGTGACGCGTTCAGAGAATGAGTTTGAGGCATACCTGCTTTCAGGCTGCATGCGGTTCATCCGAAGGACAAGAATCTACAGTTCTGATTCATAATATTTATCGGAAGGAAAGTTAATGTTACAACATAAGGATTCCAGCACGGACTTGACTTTCAAATGAGACCCCTGTATATAGGCTAAGTATGGTAGCAAAATTCTCGCCTGTTTCTTCCCGCTTTTTCAATTTAAGGTGAGGCTCCCTGTATCCCAAAACTCATTTTTTTGGCCACATCTGGTTTTACCAGCATGCGAAATACAGTAACTCTGAAAGTCGCCTACCAATAGATGGATGCACCGTGCTTCGGTAGTTGAGAAAGGGATCATGGACTTTTCAAGAAAAGTACACAATTCCATATTTCAGAAACAGCCTCTAGCCTTTATTCAACATCTAACCAATTGCTTGTATATTGCCTATTATTTTTTCTTAACTCAAAACTCAGCCCTGGAGATGTGTACAAGAAATCTCCCATGTTTGAATCAAAGCTGCAGAGGCTTCAGAGACGGTCATCTGGCACCCGCATTAGCATCATTTCGGCACCAGGTAAAAACCTTTCTATTTTCCCAGACTTTTTAATTGGCTTTTAACCGTACTTCAATTCGTACTGTTTTCGATTTTGAATGACCGTCTCGCTTCTGTGGCTGAGTTTGGACGATGTTTTTCATTTTGCACTCCATTTGATTTTCTCGTATATTATATGTTTTTACTCCAATTGTACAGTACCTGTTCATGTGAGAGCTTCAGCAATATGGACAGTGTAAACATTTCAACAACATAACGTAAAATTTAAAATACTAAGTTGGCAGGAGTGAGTCCTGGGTCCCAACAGCTGGCTGATTTACTTGGTTAAACCAGTTTCAAAAGGATCGATGCTCAATTAATCCAAAATAAAGTGGTTTCCCACACCACTGGCTTTCCTACACTGAGCCCACAATTCCTGGCTTTAAATGGACTCACTATCTGCAGGATGAAAAACCAACATCTGGGTCAACTCTTTCACTCTTTCCTCCTCCCGACTCGCAAACACAGAGGAAATCAGAGATATCCTCCAAGTTCACTTCGTTTCAGCCACAGGAGGAGATTAGATGTCAGAGCCCTTTCTCTTTCTTTGGACAACCTTAACAGCAGAACAGAAAAACAAACTTGGGTCTTTTCCTGGAAAACAGCTTTGGCATTATTTAATTCAACAGACAGAAGCACTTTGACTGGGGAAGCAAATCTTGCCACAAAGCTGGCCTGTAAGGGACACACATCTGGAATTTGAGAGAATACAAAGCCAGCTGCTTTGAGGTGCTCCTGAGCATCTGCAGTTCATTCTGCACCTAACCCACACAATCAATAATGATAATCAATAATAATTCTTGGCTGCTATGTTGTTTTATGTTATCTCTGTTGTTTTAAACTTGGTTGTTTTTTATTATGTTTTTATTCTGTTTTTAACCGATAGCTGCCCAGCCAGGCATATGAGATGGGCGGCCGTATAAACTTATTAAATAAAAGAAAACAAAATAATAATAAACAATCTTACCATATGTATTTAGGTGTCAGACTTCAGCAGACGTCTGCCATTCAGCTCGACAGGGATGTGGAGTGAGGGCAGCTAGAAACTGACCCGGGAAGAACCACTCGCAACGGATGTGTGAAGTGGAACTCAACAGCTCCGGGAACGACTGTCTGAGCACCCTGGAACCTGCGGGTTACACCTGTCGACAAACATGGAGAATGGGGAGGGGATGTTTAAATATACTGTAACCTGCCACGCTTAACCATTCAAGTCTTTGTTCCTGTTAAGCCTTCATGCACCGGAATAAACCCTTTTGCTTCTTAGAAATCTCACGTCTGTGGTTTACTCAAGAGAAAGGGGTTTTAGGGCATCGGAGAGGAGCACCTTACATTAGGGGACACGCTTTCACAGCAGAGGGCAGAGTTGTCTAGGTAGACTCAAATGCCCGGTATCTTCACATATTAGAAATTAACACCACTAACAGGGTCAACTTAGAAACTCAAGGATGTTACATGATACCGTGGCTTAACACCGAACTGCATTTTGCAAAACCCGTTCAGTCGATAAACGCCAGTTGAAACATTCTGTCCTGGAAAACAGCAAGGTTCAAACCCTTTGGAAAGTTTGCAGCCCCCTCCTCCAAAATATAGAAGGCCAGAATGATAAGCCCTCCCCCCCAAACTTCAATATATCTTATAAAGAGGGGAATTTCCTGGAGAAGAAATTATTTATGTTCCAAGACCTTTCAAGAGCACTTTTAAAAACGTACAGAATATTTGAGATGTCGCTTTGTACTGCAATTAATTACAAATATATTTGGATTTACATTTTAAAAAGGCCAAGACATTTTTAAGGCACAGTTTGTGGTACAGTGGTTAAAGACACTAGGCTAGAGACCAGGAGACCATGAGTTCAAGTCTTACAGGTAGTTCTCGCTTAACGACCACAATTGGGACCGGAATTTCAGTCGCTAAGCGAAGCGGTCATTAAGCAAATCCGACCCGATTTTACGACCTTTTTGTGGCAGTTGTTAAACGAATCACTGCAGGTGTTAAGCAAACCATGTGGTCGTTAAGCAAATCACACAGTTCCCCATTGATTTTGCTTGCCAGAAGCCGGCCAGGAAGGTTGAAAATGGTGATCACAAGATCATGGGACGCTGCGACGGTCATAAACTTTCTTTTTCTTAAGAAGGCAATGGCAAACCATGTTTACAAAATGTTGCCAAGAAAACTTCAGGGCCTTGTCCGGCTGGGGAGGAATCAAGACGGACTCAAAGGCAGAGACACAAAAACACACAAGATGCAAAGTACAAGTATGGGTTACACACCCTTTCCCTATCAGCAAATGCTTTTCCTAAGGAACACAGAATCATGGGGTCTGGATTCAAATGATCACAACTGGATAAGTAAGGGGGAAAACATGCCAGGCCCTCAAAATACTCCTGCCAACGTATATCCCCTCTTTGTTGAAAAAATGATGAATACAGGTTGTCCTTGCTTAACCATTCATTTAATGACAGTCCGGACTTACGATGGTGCCGAAAAAAACAACTTACGACCAGTCCTCACACTTATAACCGTCGTAGCGTCCCCAGGGTGATTTAGGTGCTTGGTAACCAGTTCACATTTATGAGTGTCACAGCGTCCTGTAGTTACATGATCGCCATTTTCAACCTTCCTGACCAGCTTCTGGAAAGCAAAATCAATGGGGAACTGCGTGATTCGCTTAACGACCACCACAAAAAGGTTGTAAAATCAGGTCAGATTCGCTTAACAACTGCTTCACTTAGTAACCAAAATTCCAGTCCCAATTGTGGTTGTTAAGTGAGGACTACCTGTATGTGCAAACTAGAATTAATGTCCACTGCTGGAGCCATAAAACTAGATTTGGACTATAGCCATAAAGAAGTTACAAATTCTAAAATCCATGGCAGAAGTAAAAATGGGAATACTTAATTCTTGGACTGGATTATTAAGAGAGTACTGTAGTAGCTCTTACAAAATCAATTCTACGGAGACATGGAATGTGCGATAGAATTAAGCCTGATTAAGGGCTAATCGCATAAAATCTTTAATGTTTGCCCAAGACTCTGGATTAACCAAGCTGTATTACGTTGATATAAAAAGGTTAGGGGGAATTTAGTGGGAGCCCACTGGGGGATTGTTATAAAGGCAATGTTGGGTTGCAGATCTCAACTCACCTGTCTTGCAACAGCTGTACTATGCAGATACAAACAGGCTTTGTGTAAAGATGCACGGACAGAAATAAGAGCTGGAGGATTAAACGGATGCCTTTGAAGGAAGATTACTCAGCTCTTCTCTCTACTCAGCCAAAAGGTGCAAAAACCGCCATCCCTGTCTCTTCTCCCATTCCAAGGATCAAAACAACATTTCTTCATTTTACCTAACGAAGATACAGTATTTCCCCATTTTACCCTGGATGACAAGGAAGATTTCTACTCCTTATTCTATTCCTAGGAGGAGGTAGACCAAGAATAATAGTTTATAACTGGGTTCACATGACGCAACTCACCCACGATTCAAAGAATCATGGTTTACTCACTTAATCCAGTTTTGGAGACGCCCTGCACTAAGTCCCTTGTTGTGCAAACTACGCAGGCAGAGTTTGCCCAACAAGCTAGATTAAAATGTGGCTGGCTGGTTTGTAGATCACGCTCAACCCAGCCTATATGAAGACAGCACCAAAATGGCAGACTCACTCTGGCAGTCATAAAAAGAGTGCCCTGGCCATGTCCAGAGTGCCTTCCCCTCTCTAGCTCTGCTGGCAAAAGGATCTGCAACCTGGAGGCATTCAGATTCAGATCTGAAGGAGCCATTTCTAGGCATGTTACAATATTCCAGGGAAGGAAAAGGATGTATATTCTCCTTTCTGGCTTATCCCTTTTATAACTTCAACCTTCACTGCCGGACGATAGAGCAGTGTTTCTCAACCTTGGCGGCTTTAAGAGGTGTGGACTTCAACTCCCAGAATCCCCCAGCCAGCATGGCTGGCTGGGGAATTCTGGGAGTCGAAGTCCACACCTCTTAAAGCTGACAAGTTGAGAAACACTGTGATAGGATTCCCACAAGAGAGCAAGGGACACTGCAGTTTGATTTTGGTTAAAGGATGTTGGGTGAAGCCAGACACCCTGGTTTGTAAACTATGATTTACAGCTCTTTGCAAACAGCTCAGTCAGTAAAGCAAGGAAAAATCTTAACATCCTGCTCCCAAGTTTAATCACAGCTACTGGATAATGGGGTACACTCATGAGATTCACACAACAGACTTACCCAAGTCTGTGAAAGACCCACAATGGGGTTGCACAATTAATTGTTCCCTTCCCTGCCGAACTCCCACAGGCGCAAACATTCCCCTTTAAGAACAGAAACCCCCCCCCAATTCCTGACACTCAACTCCTCACGTTCTACCCACTACACATCACTTCCCTTCACAGAGAATTAGGCCAAAATTTGCTGAAGAGGCACAGGCTTCCTTGGAGAATATTTCGTACGTTTCTCAATAAATTAATGCATAGAGAGGATTGGAGGACAAGCGAGAGGTGGGAAAGAGCATGCAGAGTGCCAGGAAAGGTAAAAATTAAAGAGGAAATTTACCTGCCCCCTCCATCATTTTTTGTCCTGTTCTTTCCCTCCCTCCTTCCCATGCTACGTTTGGTTGGGCGTTGAGAGTGTGGACAAACTGGGCCTACCTCGCAGGGTTACAGTGGGGGTGTTTAGGATTAAAAAGAGATATATTACCTAAGGGACCACCTTCTCCCAGTTCTTTCTGCCCGTCCAATCTGATCTGGTAGGCTGGGTATGTTACGGGTCCCGTCAGCCAAGGAATGTCGGTTGGCAGGGACTAGAAGGCGCCTGCCGTAGCGCCTGCCCTCTGGAATATTCTCCCTTCAGAGATCAGGATGTCCCCAACCCTGTTGGCCTTTCGCAAGGCCGTGAAGACCTGTTACGTGCCCGGGCCTGGGGCCCCGAACGTGGGAATGGCCCCGTTTCTTGGCTATATTAACATCCATGCATTGCTTACTGGGCAGTCACGTATATTTATTTTGTTTTTTAATTGTTTTAATGGTGATTGTTTTAACTGTTTTATGGTTTTTATTGTTGTAAGCCACCCAGAGTCACTTGTTGAGATGGGCAGCTATAGAAATCGAATAAATAAATAAAATATTCCAAATGTTCAAAGAAATATCCATGTTGCACGGTTAAGAATCATAGAAGTAACAAGCCAACTTCCAGCAGCCCCACAGGTCAGGTGGCGTCTGCACTTGCCCATTCAGGTGAAATCAATGAGGACTGGCTCCCTGCCTAGTCCCAAGAGGTATCAATTGCCTGCCAGCCACTGTGCCGGGTTACTCCGGCTCCAATTACCGCCTATGATTAAACAGAGCAAAGTCTCAGGGTAGGTGACCTGATTTCACAATAGCGATTCAGCCAAGACGGGAACTCAAGAGCAGTTAAACGTGTCCCTTCTCACAGATGTGAACCCCCAGAGCACTGCAAAAGCCCTCCAGGTGTGTAAGCCTCCGATTTCCATTGTCCTTCACTAGCAGGACTGGGGCCATCGCACACATCCAGAAGGCATGGAAGCGGGGAAGATGTCTACAATTTCCCTAATTCGGGGTGTCCCAGATTTTGGGGACTTCAACTCCCATCATCCTCAGCCTACCAGCATACATATTTACCCATCATCCAACCCCCTGTTGGGGTAAGCAAAAGTCAAAGCACATGAAAAAAAAGAAAATGCTATTTAAATCAAAGAAATTAAAGGCAGGAGATAAAGGGGTGAAATGCTTTAACTCCATCTGTATTATACCTAATTCACCATATCTCCCTACATTTTATTTTATGTTGTTTTGGTTTGATTTGTAACCCATCTTTCCTCACTCAAGTCGGTGCATATATGAGGCTCCCCACCTTTTCAAGTTTTATCTTCACAACAGCCCTGCGAGGTAGGCTAAGCTGAGAAACAGCAGTTGGCCCAAACTGGAGGATGGAGTTGAAGCTGCTTCTCCTCAGATCTAGCCCACCATTTCAATCAGTCTTTGCCACTAAAGGAATACATTCTATATGAATTTCTACATGGCTGTGTTCTCACAACTCCTTAACCTGGTTCTGGAATAACCCATTTTCTGGGTTCGCACAATACACTGAACCATCAACTCATCAAACGTGTTGGGTACACCCAACTCACCAAGCTTAAAACCACCCCACTGCCCCAAGTTGTTCCACAGATGGGGTTGGTTTGTTTATTTATTTATTTTACATAGCCGCCCATCTCAGACCAGATACATGTTGTGTGAATGCAGCCAACTTCACTTATGCTGCTGTCAGCTGAACAGAATTCCAGATGAATCATGTTTCCTTAAAAGAAAAAAGTGAAAAAGTCCTATTTTCTTCCCTAGCCTCAAAGGAAGGCGGGCATCCAGGCACATAATTCAGGTGCAAATGTCTCCAGGCCAAGGTTCTTTTCCCACAGCCTCAAGCAACCCAGATATTTAGCACATCATTCATGGTTGAAAGGTTCTAGAGCAGAGCTTTCCAAACTCTGTGTCGGCTGCAGTGTCTGGGTGTGTCGCGGCTGCTGCTGCCTCCTGGCTTCCACGCAGGTCCTAGTGCCTGCCTTGTGCCTTGCTGCCTCCAAACCTGCTGTGATTCCGCGCAGGTCCTAGTGCCGGCCTTGTCCCCTGCTGTAAGAGTGTGTCATGAAATGATGCCCTGCTGTAAGAGTGTGTCGTGAAATTATGCATGTCTAAAAAGTGTGTCACCAACATGAAAAGTTTGGAAAGCTCTGTTCTAGAGTCAGTCTCCACTGAAAAAAATATTTTAAGGGAGAAGGGAGGGGCCTCTCTCCCACCCTCCAGACCCTAAAATGCCACCTGCCCATCAGAGGACTGATTCTGGTCTAGTTTGAGCACAGGTACAGAGAACTGGAAAATCACTAAAGGTCATCTGGCCCACCCCCATCATCTGATACAGAAGAGAGTCAGCAAAACGTCAATTTCCCAGCCTTTCATTCAATGGGCTTCGGATGCAACAGATAAAATCTAACTTTGTCTTCATTTGTAACTGACATTTCACATCATCTGCGCAATTATGAGATGGATGTTGCTCATCGCGGAGGCAAATGATGCAAAACTGTCAACTGCATAATGATGCAACTCGTGTCAATTACATAAATTCAGATTTTGCAGACAGGCCTTCCCGCCAAACGGCCCATTAGAACAGTGTTTCTCAGCCTCACCCACATTAAGATGTGTGGATCTCAACTCCCAGAATTCCCCCAGCCAGCATGCTGGCTGGAGGAATTCTGGGAGTTGAAGTCCACACATCTTAAAGTGGCCGAGGTTGAGAATCACTGGATTAGAACATCTCCACAGGTGCCAGCCTGTAGCTGACCTTGATCAAAACAAGCTAAGCAAGGAAAGATCTGGTTAGTACTGGGACGGGAGACCACAAGGAAATCCCAGCTGGTAGGTAGACCCAGAAATCAAACTAAGATCCTAGAGGAAGCAAAGGTAACTCGCTTTTATGTTGTTGCCAAAAAAACGACACAAACACGTCCCTGACAACCCCAGGCGTTGTGCTCAACAAAAAGGAGTTTATCTTGAATAAATGGCTGGCTTATTAATCATCCAGCCTCTGCTTAACAACTGAAGAATATTTTTGAGCTAGAAACATTCTGCAAGGAAGAGGGGGGGGGGGAGTTCCAAAAAACGAGAGCAGAAGCAGAATTTTTGGAATCTCTACTTTTCCCCAAAGGAAGCATGACGAAGTGCCAACTGGAAGGGCATTCAAACTTTTACACCAATCATAGTTTTCTTATTTGGAATCTACAAACCGCACATTTCCAGAAAGATGTTGCATTCCACTTTGGAATATGTCGATGAAGATTCTCAGTCATCCAGGTGGAATTGTCTGCAGGTTGAGTCACAGCAACTGGATTTCCTTCTTTTGGTTGAAATGTTTCGCTGCTTGTCCAAGTAGCTTCTTCAGTCTGGGCAAAAGTTGGTGAGGGGACCCCATATCTACAGACAATTCCACCTGGATGACTGAGAATCTTCATCGAATCCATTCATGCCAAAGTGGAAAATCCTTCCCTTGAGGCGGAGGCCTCAGGCACAATTTCTCCCCCATTTATCATGCTGCTCTTTCATTAATCCCCAGGAAGATTAAGTCCACTTCACAAGTTCACCAGCAAGGCCACATTTAAGGATCCTCTTGGGGATGAATAAAGGTTTTAGGAGTAAGACATTCTGAAGACTATCTACACCTCAATTGCCCAATTAACAAGCCAGTCAGGTGTAAGGTCAATACAGCCACCCTGGAAGACAAATATGGGGTCCCCTCAACAACTTTTGCCCAGACTGAAGAAGCTACTTGGACAAGCAGCAAAAAGAAAAGCCAAAAGAAAGAAATCCACTCAACCTGCAGACAATTCCACTTTGGACCATGTAGGGATTATCAAAATGTCGCCCCTGTCCAGGGTGCCTAAACTTCTGCTTTTAACCATAAATCCTTTTTTCCTCTCATTCTTCTTTTTTCAAAAAAGGATGGACCTTCAGACAGTCCACCTGCAAGCAGGAAGCGTTTTCTGAGCTTGTCTAAAATAATAATCCCACCGCTAGAAATATTAATCCATCCACGGGGAATATTAATCCATCTCTAGCAAAGAGGCTTGGGTGACTCAAACAGCCCTTTTTGCCAGACAGAGATTATGCGCTGAAGAGGAATATGAGAGTGAATAAAAGGGAGAGAACCAAGGTTAGGAATTTGAGACCCAGAATTCGGCCTAATATTGCAACAGATCCCGGGAATTCTCTAACCCAAATTTATCTTCCCCACTGCATCCCATTCAAGTGGTGGCCCTGGAATTTTTCCTCCTGCAGAAAAGTTGCAACCGGCCCAATGGAGCTGGAGGGTAGGGGAGGAAAGCACCCCCCCCAAGCCCCCTTTTTCGGTACCTCTCTGGAAGGATTTGTCTGGGACGTTTTGATGGGGAACACACTGCAACTGTAGGAACTCTTAAAATAGCATGGAAGGGAGGGAGGGGAAGGGAGGGAGGGGGAGAAGGGGGAGGGAGGTGGAAGGAGGAAGGAAGGAAGGAAGGAAGGAAGGAAGGAAGGAAGGAAGGAGGAAGGAAGGAAGGAAGGAAGGAAGGGGGGAAGGAAGGAGGGAAGGAAGGAGGGAAGGAAGGGGGGAAGGGAGGGCAAGGAAGAAGGGAAGGAAGGGGAAGGGAGGGAGGAAGGAAGGAAGGGGAAGGGGAGGAGGGAGGGAAGGGAGGGAGGAAGGGGAAGGAAGGAAGGAAGGAAGGAAGGAAGGAAGGAAGGAAGGAAGGAAGGAAGGAGGGAAGGAAGGGGGAAGGAAGGGGGAAGGAAGGGGGGAAGGGAGGGCAAGGAAGAAGGGAAGGAAGGGGAAGGGAGGAAGGAAGGAAGGAAGGAAGGAAGGAAGGGGAAGGGGAGGAGGGAGGGAGGAAGGGGAAGGAAGGAAGGAAGGAAGGAAGGAAGGAAGGAAGGAAGGAAGGAAGGAAGGAAGGAAGGGGAGAAGGGAGGGGGGAAGGGGAAGGAGAGTGAGAGTGAGAGGGAGGAAGAAGAGCAGTGTGGAGGAAGGAAGGAAGGAAGGAAGGAAGGAAGGAAGGAAGGAAGGAAAAGAAGAAGGCAAGAAAGGAAAATGAGAGGGAGGGAGGAAGAAGGGGGAAGGGAGGAAAGGGAAAGTGCTCCGTTACCCCCCTCTCCCCCATAAGCACAGATGCAAATTAAGACCTTAGTGCCTCTCTGCACTCCCTATTTTCTTCTCAAATGGCGTCTCTGCAGAAAGCAGCTGGACCCGGAATCTCAGTGTTGGTTCTCTGCTGGTCTTGGGGGGGGGGGTGTGAATTTGTGAGGCTCGGCTGCTGTGGGAATACCGACTGACCCAATCCAGCTGAGGTCCTCGTACACTCTTAGCAACTGCGGGAATCCATCCAGGCATCTGGGCCTTTTGCCCCTTGCAGAAAATTTGTTCTCGAACAAAGGTGGGAAGGCAGCATCTCTTCCGTCTCACTGGGACCCAGCAAGGCTTGCATTCCCACAACACACTGAACCAGCTCAGTGAAAATCCTGGTGCATTCACAGAAAGTTACCTTGGGTTTTTCTTTCTTTCTTTGGCTTAACCTAAGTACAGATAAGGTGGCTCAGCGGGTAAGATGCCAGGCTTGTCGATCGCAAGTTCGGAGGTTCGAATCCCTAGTCCTGTGTGACGGAGTGAGCTCCCGCACCAGCCCCAGCTCTTGCCAACCTAGCAATTCGAAAGCATGCAAATGCAAGTAGATGAATAGGTACCACTTCGGTGGGTAGGTAACAGTGTTCTGCGTGCGTCATGCCGGCCACATGACCGCGGAAGCGTCTTTGGACAGCGCTGGCTCTTCGGCTAAGAAACGGAGATGAGCACCGGCCCCTAGAGTCGGACACGACTGCACAGATGTGCAGGGGGGAACCTTTACCTTTTTTTAAGTACAGATGCAGCCAGTTTGATTAAAGGTTCAATACATGAATTCAGAAAACAGATTCAGCATGTTGTTTGAACCCAGGCCCCATGTAGGAGAGTTTTGGATCAGCAGAGGACAAAAGGGGTGAACCCCACCCCCACCCCCCTCCCTATGGGCCCAATCCCCTTCTCTTTGCTATTTATTTTTACCAGCCACTCATGAGTTTGTTTCCTGCGCCTTCACCTACAGTAGTTCATTGGCTTTTAAAAATACGGATGGATAACATTCTAGTCCTCAAGGCGGAGAAGAAACCTCAAAAGCTGGAGAGGGGAGAGGGAAGGTAATATAGTTCCAAGATTCAGTTTAGTACTTGTGTTCAGTTTAGAATCGTGTTCCATACAATTCATCACCTATACACACAGATCTAAATTTTGCCTTAGTGTAATTCCCTACAGGATTGCTAAATATACCTCATTCATAGGAGATTGCCACTGAACACATGCTCCATATTTGGGGTCTGTTCTCACAACCTTTCTGCCAAGAGTTCTACACCCTCGCACCCGGCCCGGCCCAAATCACAGTTTGCTACTGTGACTCTTCGACAACACACACTCACACACTGGAGGAGGCCACATCAGTCACATCGTCAGAAGTAACCCTGCAATCTAAAGCAATGCTCGAACCTCGGGTACAATGCTCTGCCCCAGCCTCTGAGCATGTGCAGAGTGCATTTCCCTCCTAGCCGCCACCAGCAGGCAGGGAAGGAGAAACTTAAAGGGGTGGATGGCAATCGGCCAATTCTGCCCCCACCGCCTTTGAGTTTCTTTTCACCCTAAAATGCAAATGCACGGGGATTGGCCCTGTGCTCACACATGCGCGCGCACACACACACCCGTACCATTTGACTTTCCCTCTAGAAAATCTCGGGGTTCAGAGGCTCCTAATTCTCACCTTCTCCCTGGGCCCCTCCTGGCGTTCTTGGACTCTATTATCCTCAAGGGCACCCCAGACCCCATCAACTCACCCTGCCCCACAGCAACCCTTTGCCTCTGCAAAGGTTAATGCAGACACCACCTCTCCCCCACCTGGCTAGCTGGGGATGATGGGCCTTGGGGTCCAGCAGCCCTGGAGGCACCGCACTCGCACCTTTTCCCTGACTCCCGCCCAACCTGGCAATCCTGGAGGACTTCCAGAACCTGGAAGGAAGGGTTCAGTTAAAGTTACCGGGCCGGCACCGCCATCCAAGAGGCCGCCTCAGCCGCACCGGCTTCTCCCGATCCGACCGAAGATCCTTCTCTTCCTCCTCCTCCGCAGGCCGCGCTCACGCAAGCAAAATTGCTGCAGGGATAAAGGCAAGCTTCAGAAATCCACCCTTTGAGCGATGCTAAGAAAGCCAAATCAGGGATCCGCGGGCGGTTGGGGCTAATTTTCCCTTCCTCCCCCCCCACCCCCGCGGCTTTTTAAAGACAGAGAGCCCCATTTTGACCCAGATCCAGCCCCCTCTCCATCCTCGCATTCCTAAACGTCGGTTACGCACCCAACCCTTTCCCCTAAACCCGGCGGCCCCCCGCCCAACCCCGAAAAGCCCCGGGGGGGGAGCGGTGGGCACCGAGCAATCCTGCGGGCTCGGCTGGGCGGAGGGGAGAGCGGAGCCGGGGAGGGGAGCCGGGGGGCGCCCGCCGCCGCCACGCACCTGGCTGTCCCCCGCCGCTTCGCTCCACTGCGGCGCCGGCTTGGAGGTGGCCCGACGGGGAGGGGGCGATCTGGCCCAGCTCCGAGAGGTGGCCAGCCGGCGCCCCCCCCTGGATCGCCGGGGAGGGGGCAGGCGAGGGGGCCGAAGGAAGAGCGCCCAGCCAGGGGAGGCGCGGCGCGGCGCGGCGCGTCCAGCCAGGAGCCCGCGGTGGCGGCGGCGTCCAAGCGCAGCGCGGCGCAGCGCCACGAGGCGACCCGGCGGCGGTGGGGAGGGCAGGGGGCTAGCTGGGGAAGGGGCGGGGAGAGGAGGAGGAGGAGGAGGCCCCCATCTGGCGCGCCCCTTCCCGCGCTCCCGAGCCACGTGTGCCCCGAGGGCCCAGCCGGCACGCGCGCCGAGCTGCGAGGGCGTGTGAATGTGCCCGCCGCCCCCTCGCCCCCGTCCCGCGCGGCCCGGAGGCGCCCGCTGCCCCTTCCCGCGGCGGCACCTGCGGAATTCCCCGACGCTGGAGCCGCGGAGCCGCTGCCGGGTTGGCTAACCCGCGCCTGGGCTTCTTCCTAGGCAAAGGTGTGGCGCGGGCTGTGCGGACGCAGACGAGTGGGTTAATTCGGGAGCCCGGCGACCCGTCTTGTGTGAATGCCACCCCTGCGTTTAATTGCGGTTGAAAGGGTCGCTTTCCTTTCTGAAAGCCGGGCCGCCTTCATGCCCCGTGAACGGAGGGGATGAATCCCCTCCTTTACGTGAAGAAGGTCCTGGGTTCAAGTTCCAACAACTCCAGTTAAAAACGGAGGTACTTCTCTCCCCGAAGCCCCAATTCGCCAGTTATTTCTTCATTTGCTTGTTCGATTTCTACGGCCGCCCACTCCCCAGGCTGCCTGCCCTTTCCCATAAGAGGACAGATTAATGCAATTTATCCCTCTTCTCCGCTCCAGCCTAGCTTGGGCAGCTGAGCTGCTCGTGCTGAGCCCACAGTCTCCACTTTGAAAAGAATCGCCTGGTTGCCATTCCTACTCGCCATAGGCGAGCAGTTCAGTTGCCAAGCCCCTGAATGTGGCTTCAGCCCACTTCACCCACCAGCAGGAGTTTGCCCTTTGCAAGTTGGCACCTTTTCACAGCCACGTCTTCATTGCTGCCAGCAGGAACCCCATATGTGGGCACACGGACACCTCGTGTATTTTTTTAAAATTCTAATGGTGAAAAAAAGCTGTGAAGCCTGAATTTGGACCTCTTTGCTACTCCCTGGATATTTCCAAAGTTGATTGTAATTCCTTTCCCCTCTCCAAACATCATTTGCAGAGAGAGGAGAATCATCTGCATTCCTTACATTGCTGTGTTTGCACAACTTACACATGATTTCACAAATTAATGACGCACTAGACTTGTGTGGACTTCAACTCCCAGAATCCCCCAGCCATACCCCATGCTGGCTGGGGAATTCTGGAAGTTGAGGTCCACACATCTTAAAATTGCCAAGGTTGAGAAACACTGCACGGGACCATCTAACTGCCCAGGCTGGGTTCACACAATACCCGAAGCTGAAATATGGTTGGCTCATTCTGGTTCAGCGTGTTATGTGAACACTGCTACACACATGACACACACAGAGTCTGGGTTTACACAGCACATTAGGCTAACGGATTACAGGTAGTCCTCGCTTAACAACCATAATTGGGACCGGAATTTCAGTTGCTAAGTGAAGCGGTCATTAAGCGAATCCAACCTGATTTTACGACCTTTTTTGAGGTGCTCGTTAAGCGAATCAGCGTGGGCATTAAGCAAACCATGTTGTTGTTAAGCAAATCACACAGTTCCCCACTGATTTTGCTTGCCAGAAGCCGGCCGGGAAAATAGCGATCTCATGACCATGGGACGCTGTGACGGTCATAAATGCGAATCAGCTGCCAAGCGCCCAAATCATGATCACATGATTGTGGGGACACAGCAACGGTCGTAAGTGTGAGGACCGGTCACAAGTCAGTTTTTTCAGCACCATCATAAGTCTGAACCGTCACTAAACGAATTGTTGTTAAGCGAGGACTACCTGTATTTGCTTTGCTTGTGCCAGCATGAGCTGGCCATGATTAAAAGGTAAAGGTTCCCCCCGCACATTTGTGCAGTTGTGTCTGACTCTAGGGGCCGGTGCTCATCTCCGTTTGTTAGCCGAAGAGCCAGCGCTGTCCGAAGACCCACGGTCATGTGGCCGGCATGACGGGTGCGGAACGCTGTTACCTTCCCACCGAAGTGGTGCCTATTCATCTCCTTGCATTTGCATGCTTTCGAATTGCTAGGTTGGCAAGAGCTGGGGCGAGTGCGGGAGCTCACTCTGTCACACAGCGCTCGGGTCTCAAACCTCCAAACTTGCGACCTTCCGATCGACAAGCCTGGCGTCTTACCCGCTGAGCCACGATTAAGTGAACCATATTTTCTGAAATATTACCTGATTCACCCAACATTCTGAACTGTACATTAACCTCACAGATGGTTAACTATGATACTAACTACGATACACCGAGCAACACTCAGCCTTGGTGTGAAGCCAGCCTTAGTAGGTTGATGCATTGTGTGACTCAAGCAAATGTGGTTTGGAAGCTGCATTTTATGGCCTTGTGTTTTGTCCGAATCTAGGTGGTTATGACTTATTCAGCAAACCATGGTTAAGTTCACCAGTCCAGAACCGCCACCATGTGCTTACAGCCAGTTGTGTGCACATGCCCGGAGACAGAGGCTTAGGAAACATCTGGCTGCAAGAGGAATGAAAGCACCCTACCTGCAGGCTTCTGTAACCCATCCCGTTAAACCGGGGTTAGCTTAGACATGGTTTGAAGATTGGGTCTCGGCAATTGCTTTAGTTTGGTTTTAATTTTGTGTTTTAATTGGGTTCTTAGTGTGGTTTTAAAGTGTTTTTATTGATTCCTGTACGTTGTTTATCGGTTGTGTTATTGGGTTGTTTTTAATGATGTCACAGATGTGAGATGGGCAGCTATACAAAATGAGCAAATATTTTATTTATTTATTATTTATATTTACATCACCGCCCATCTCCCCCAAAAGGGGGGGACTCTTTTAAATAAATAAATAAAGATGGTGCCGATACAGTCTGCAGGTTGCAAACCACGAAGGGGGTGGCGGCGTGGCATGCTAAATGAAAGTCAAACCATTTGCCTAGAGCAGTGCCCCTTAAACTTTTTTTCTCCCGGGACCCCTCCCCCTTTTAAAAATGATGGAGGACCCCAAAAGAGCTTTTGTTTGTATGGGTTATATTTAATCAATATTTACCGTATTAAATATTAAAACTGATGCATTCGCTGCCGCCACTGTTTCTCACGACTGTTGGATGGGATTTTAATGTTGTATGATTTGTCAACAGAGGTTGACTGACAATTCTGATTTCGCAGACCCCTGAGAGGGTCTTGTGGGATCCCCAGGGCTTCTGGGACCACACTTTGAGAAAGACTGCCTTAGAGGGATTGGGGTAGGTCTTTCCTCCCCCCCCCCTCTCCCCTCCCCATCCACAGATGGGAAAATCTTTTAGAGAAAAGCATCTGTCTGCGTTCATGGTCTGTTCCAGCTGCCACACAGCATAGAGTACCACTGCTTGGCCTGCCGACACATGCTGGAAATGGAGACATCCTTCTTTGTGCTTTTAATCCTCCCCCCCCCCCCGCCTGCATTTTATCCTTCCCATCCTGCTACCTCCCCCACTCCCCTTTTCCAGAATAGTGAGAAGTAGGGAACACAAAGCATCAATTGTAAAAAGGTCTCCAGAGAAATACCAATAGACTTGGAAGAACAGCTTGGAAGATCCTGTGTGCTGGCTTGAAAGCCATGAGAGAGAGAGAGAGGGAGGGAGGGAGGGAGAGAGAGAGAGAGAGTGTGTAAGCCTTATGCAAGGGGGTGGAAACAGAGAAGGGGGAAAGTCATTACTGTGGGGGGCCGTTTGCA
This sequence comes from Charina bottae, assembly GCA_023362775.1. Classification (NCBI taxonomy): domain Eukaryota; kingdom Metazoa; phylum Chordata; class Lepidosauria; order Squamata; family Charinaidae; genus Charina; species Charina bottae. The sequence goes on along the minus strand of JALMGJ010000026.1, from coordinate 5,223,211 downwards.
ACCCATTTAGCGCAGGCAAATTGTGCTTCTAGTGGGTGTTGGGTTTATATCCAGTGGTTTCAAGCATCTCTTGAAACGGTAAAGGAGATCTCCACCTTCATTTTACAACGTTTCCTTCTCCAAGATCCTCCTTGGGTAGGAAACTATGAAAAATGAAGGTGGAGATCGCCTTTACCTTTTAGGGATCAGGAAGCGAAGCAGGATAGAACCAAGTTAGTCCTTAGATAGGAGACCACCAGGAAATGCCAGCTGTAGATCAGACTGGGAAAATGGTGGCAAATCACTTCCATGCTGTTGATGAAAAAATGATACGGAGCCTTGAAGGAGTCTCAGGAGTTAGGCATGACGAGGAGTTATTACTTTATTGCTACCAATCACTATTCACCCAGCCATTGTGGATTTCAATTATTATTATTATTATTTATCCCATTTTTAAAAATATTCACCCTTTATTGTGCAAAGTGTGAACAGTTATTTTGGCTGGCTTCCCGCACTGGGCTAAGCCATGATCCGTTTAACCATGGTTCTAAAAAATAAGCCATTGGTTATTGGCATGACACGGAGCCAGTGTCTCACTTTCATTTTTTCACCTAAGCCTGTTGTGAAAAACCAGCCAAGTCACGTTTTGGTCCAACATCCTATGCAAAGGGGAGAGCGCCTAGGTTTGGAAGGCAGAGTGACCTTAAACCATGGTTTTTCTGAATGAACCCCATTTTCACACAATGACTGGGTTCACGCCCCCCTAAAGTGACTTGGGCTGGATCTGCAGAAATGCTAGGCTTAACATGACTGGCTGGTTTCCATCATGCAAATGCCGCCCTCAGATTTTTCCTAGCATTTTTAGATTAAGAAATATTTTACAGCCTGTTTGTCTTGCCAACACATCCAGAGAAATCACAACCACGGGACAGCACATATTAATACCAACGAAGGCGAAACGGCAGTTCTACCTTCTACCTGTTATTTTCAGACAGGCCCGGCTCAGATTTTGTATTGGCGGTAAAGAAGAGGCAAAGCGAGGGCTTTTCGATCCCTTCGTCAAAATTGTAATTTTGACTAAAGAATAAAAACGCCACAGGTAATCTTCTAGATATATATGCAGATAATACACAGGTATCTGTGTTGGTGTATGCTTGGACCATGTCCATATGGTGAGAAAAAGGGAAAACTGACCACAGGGCGGAACAAAACTGCAACCCGGTTTTGTGACCTGCCTTAACATTAGTGTGCGAGAATCTCTTGGCAGTGTCTTGGGAACACTGTTGCCTTGACTCGATGTACAGCGGGCTGTAGCGTATACCAGTTCATTGGTTTGAGTTATGGGGGGTAGTAGGATGTGTCGGTGAGGGCTCTGTTGGGGCATTCTTCTAGCAACTCTCTGATGGGGCCGTTCTCCACTGAGCCTGTGTGAAGTCGATCTCGAAGAGTTGACTGTAGCTAGTTGTATTCCATGGTCTTGTGCCTCAGTCCAGCTGCTGTCTCTGTAGAGGAGGGGGGGTGGCAGTGGACGTTCCTGCTTTCAGGTGTTGGGCGCACCTCCAGTTGTTCTTCCGGTCTTCTTGAGTCTGGGATGTAATGTGTAGTTACAGGGCCGGAGCTGCACTTAACTGCAAGAGGGTATTTCGCTTTTTCGCCCCCACCCCTAAACGGGAAAACAAGACCTCCAGGAATCTCTGACTTTATTTACAAAATAATCCACGTCAAACTCCAACCACAAAGACGCAAAAACGCAGAGGGAGATTTAGGAGGCGGCAGGGACGGGAGGACGGGGGGGGGGGGAAGGCGTTTTAAAAAACACACGAAGAGGAAAGGGACGAGGCCTTTCAGAACTTGAAATTCCTTGTACTTCTTGGCTCCGACTCGGCTGTCTTGGGTTGCGATTTCCGCTTCTTTTGCTAAAGGAGCAAAGAAATAAAGTAAGTTTGTGTAAAGCTAGTCGGAGATGCCTGGTTTCCTTCTCTTGCCCGTGACCCGGATGGCGATTCACAAGGACTTGCACTCCCCTCCCCCCTCCCCTTCGGTTAGCCCACCCACCTCTCCCCTGGACCGGATCTCCTGGACCGGAGATGCCAGCAGAGCATCTCCAGTCCAGGCTCCTGTGCGAGATTTTCCCAGCATCCTTTGGGGCCCTAAGCTGTTATTGGTTCCTGTTTGCTGAAGACCCTGGCTTGACTCGCCTGAAAGCAGGCAGGGGTGGGCTTGCTCACATGCGGGCTTCTGCTCACCGCAGCAGCTACACTCACCGTTGGGGTCTGATTTTTAGCAGAGGCCAATGGCCCCACCTGGGGGAGCCCAGGGGATGGTCAGACAATGCAATGCGTCCTTTAGTTAATATGGGGGGGAAGTCACATTGAGCATTGTGGAACGTTTTCTTAATAGCGCTCTCTCCTGGCTCTGAACACCCTTCCCAGCGAGGTACACCAGAGATCTCCTTCTATTAATTTCCCAGGGAAAGATTGTTTTTATTCTTAGATTTTTAATATTCTAAATGCAAGTGCAGATAGATACAGGTAGTCCTCGACTTACGATCGTTCGTTTAACAACGATCCGAAATTATGACGGCCTCGGAATGGGTGCTTTACGGCCTGTGAAGCACTTCCGAGCGTCACAAACAGTGTTCCCCCCCCCCCCCGCGGCCACGATTGCATTTCGGGTGCTTGGCAACTGGCTCGCATTTACGACCAGTTGCAGCGTCCTGCGGTCATGTGACCTTGTTTTGTGACTTTTTTGATGTTTTCCGGCAAAAACCGCCCGTTGGGGAACCTGGATTCGCTTAACGACCGCTGTAAAATGGTCGTAAAATCGGGTCCAGTCATATGGTGACTCAACTTACAACTGCAATGACTTATGATGGAATTCTGGTCCCAATTGTGGTTGTAAATCGAGGACTACCAATAGATAGATAGATAGATAGATAGATAGATAGATAGATAGATAGATGGAAGATGATAAATGATAGATAGATAGATAGATAGATAGATAGATAGATAGATAGATAGATAGATAGATGATAGATAGATAGATAGATGGAAGATGATAGATAGATAGATAGATAGATAGATAGATAGATAGATAGATAGATAGATAGATAGATAGATGATGGATGATGATGATGGATGATAGATAGACAGACAGACAGACAGATAGACGGATGATGGAAGATAGATAGATAGATAGATAGATAGATAGATAGATAGATAGATGATAGATAGATAGATAGATAGATGATGGATGATAGATAGATCGATGATGGATGATATAGATAGATAGATAGATAGATAGATAGATAGATAGATAGATAGATAAATAAATGATGGATGATGATGATGGATGATAGATAGATAGACAGACAGACAGACAGACAGATGATGGATGATAGATAGATAGATAGACAGACAGACAGATAGACGGATGATAGATGATTGATAGATAGATAGATAGATGATAGATAGATGATAGCTAGATAGATAGATAGATGGATGATGGATGATAGATAGATCGATGATGGATGATAGATAGATAGACAGATAAATGATGGATGATGATGATGGATGATAGATAGATAGATAGACAGACAGACAGACAGACAGATAGACGGATGATAGATAGATAGATAGATAGATAGATAGATAGATGATGATGGATGATGATGGATGATAGATAGATAGATAGACAGACAGACAGACAGACAGACGGATAGACGGATGATGGATGATAGATAGATAGATAGATAGATAGATGATAGATAGATGATAGATAGATAGATAGATAGATAGATAGATAGATAGATAGATAGATGGATGATGGATGATAGATAGATGGATGATGGATGATAGATAGATAGATGGATGATGATGATGGATGATGGATAGATAGATGATAGATAGATAGATGGATGATGGATGATAGATAGATGGATGATGGATGATAGATAGATGGATGATGGATGATAGATAGATAGATAGATAGATAGATAGATGATGGATGATGATGATGGATGATGGATAGATAGATAGATGATAGATGATAGATAGATAGATGATAGATGATAGATAGATAGATAGATAGATAGATAGATAGATAGATAGATAGATGATAGATAGATAGATGATGGAAGATGATAGATAGATAGATAGATAGATAGATAGATAGATAGATAGATAGATAGATTATGGATGATGATGATGGATGATGGATGATGGATAGATAGATAGATAGATAGATTGATCGATCGATCGATCAACTGTCTGGAAAGGTGGCATGAATTTCTTTTTTAAATAAAGGAGGCAAATGCAGCCCTGCATTATCCACCAGCAGCTGCTTGGAAATAGTGTGCTTTAATGTGAAGATGCCGACAGTTGGAAGCTGGCACATTCGTGCTTGCTTTTAAGGGCTTAGAAATCGGTCTCATCACTACTACATATTGGGTTTCAGGCAGTGGGGAGCCAGCCACAAGAGTTAGAAGACCAGAGGTTCACTCCTGGTGGGAAAGGGCCCATCTGCTTCCAGCCATGCCAAGATGCGAGTTTGATGGCCAGAATGTAGGTTTGTTTTTCATTCTGTTACTGTTTGATTACTGTTTTTAAAATGGCATTGGCTGCCCGGAGTCACTTTGGCAAGTGGAACAGCAAACAACATTAAAATTAAAATAAATCAAAAATTAAATTAAAAGTTCTAACAATAAAAGTTTTCAAACCCAATCAATAAACTCAAAATAAAAGTTTTCAAACCCAATCCAATAAAAATAAACTCAAAATAAAAGTTTTCAAACCCAATCAATAAACTCAAAATAAAAGTTTTCAAACCCAATCCAATAAAAATAAATTAAAAATAAAAGTTTTCAAACCCAATCCAATAAAAATAAATTAAAAATAAAAGTTTTCAAACCCAATCAATAAACTCAAAATAAAAGTTTTCAAACCCAATCCAATAAACTCAAAATAAAAGTTTTCAAACCCAATCCAATAAAAATAAACTCAAAATAAAAGTTTTCAAACCCAATCAATAAACTCAAAATAAAAGTTTTCAAACCCAATCCAATAAAAATAAATTAAAAATAAAAGTTTTCAAACCCAATCCAAAAAAAATAAATTGAAAGCGAATAAAAAAAATGCTGGCATCCGGGGAAGCAACGGAGCAGAGGCGATACTTTGGCACGTTTTGAGAGATGTTTTTATTTATTTTATCACAGCGGAAGCGGGGGTACGGATTGAGCTTTTTATAGCTATAGGTAGTCCTTGCTTAATGACCATTCATGTGACAGTTCAGACTTACGATGGTGCTGAAAGACCGACTTGCGACAGGTCCTCACACTTACGAAAGTCACAGCATCCCCCGCGGTCACGTGATCACGATTTGGGTGCTTGGCAACCAAATTCACATTTATGACCGTTGCAGCATCCCATGGTCGCGTGATCGCCATTTTCAACCTTCCCGGCCGGTTTCTGGCAAGCAAAACCAATGGGCCACCGCGTGATTTGCTTAACGGCCACGTGGTTCGCTTCGCTTAACAGCTGAAATTCCGGTCCCGATTGTGGTAATTAAGCGAGGACTACCTGCACCGCATCGTTGGTCTTTTTTCTGTGTTTGGTCTCGGACCGTAAATGCATTTTGATTGGCGGAAGGGGCCTCTCACCTTCTGTTTGGCCGCGTGCTCGGCCACCATGTCGCTGAAATCCTCCTTCTCCACTTGGGCCTGCTGCTCCCGCACGTGCTCTTCGTACTTCTGCGTCATGGCCGTGGGGTCGAGTTCCAACTCCTCGGGCGCCAGGGCCACCTCCACTCCTTGGATCTCGGGGACCGGCCCCTTGCGGCTCATGGCCTGCAAGCAGAGAGAGCGCTGGGCAGGGTGAGGGATGAAGGCGGCAGGCAGGTCCACCCCGCCAAGGCCCCTTGAGCTGCGGCGGTTTGCTGGGCAGTCTAGCTGGGGAATTCTGGGAGTTGAAGCCCACCCATCTTAACGTGGCCAAGGTTGAGAAACCCTGCTTTAAAGAACCCAACCTCCATTTTAATGTGAGAATAGTTTCTCTGCATCGTTCAATCAGGTTAGAGTTGAGTGTGTGAGCCCAGACTGGAAGTAGATAGATTATATAAAATAAAGGGAGTGACCAGGTCGTCCTTTGGTCTTAATTTCAAGAAAAGCAGCTCCTTTCTTTGCAGTAGAATATACCAGAAGGCCAAAGGGATGTGCCACGGTACTGGCAACCCTTGTTGGTAATTATGGGATTTGTAATCCAACACATCTGGAATCACGAGCCCTAAATCAGCGAAGGCTGTCTGAAGAGTTCATTCTGCTGAATTAGAGGTGTGCACGTGGCTTATAAAAAAATTGTGGTTTTCCTCCTCTGGCTACAGAAGCCGCATAGCCAGAAGCCCAGGCCCGGAACGCAAACCACGTGCTGCCGAACTACAACTCCCAGCATTCCATATCAGGTTGCAATCTGGCTTACGCCTAGAAAGCCACGGGTTTGCTGTCCTAAAGGAGCAGAGCCCACTTAGAAGGGCTCCAGGGCTGTGGAGAAAAGGGCTGGGGGGGGGGCATATATGGCCCATCAACATCCCCCCTCCCCATCCTAAGCAAAAGGGAGACCAAACCCATCCTTACCGTTGCCATGTCATAGATATGTGTAGATCCCATCATGGCACCCCCAACTGTTGGCATCCTCTTCTCCGGCAGAACTGTGAACAGCTGGGGGGTCTCACTGCTGTTGGGGGGAGGGGCGGGTGGGTAGGAGCAAGCAGGAAGAAGAAAAAGTGCTCAGAGTAACCGGAGGGGGAGGAAGAGATGCCTTGGGAACAAACCACCGAAGGCCACGCATCTTCCAGAAAAAGATAAACTGAAACGGGAATTAATCTGACGGGGAGACCTATTTCCTAGGGAAGCGGTGGGCTCCCCTTTGCTAGAGGTGGTTAAGCAGAAGCACCTGGGAGGTTTCGACTCAGACTCTTACAGCGAGCAAGCGTTCAGCTCGACGGTCCAAAGGCCGACTGGGATTCTACCAGTGCGGTCTCTACCAAATGGAAACCCTTCTCCAGCCTCTGCCCAAGCCTGCTACCCAAGTTCCTTCCCAGATCAAAAATATTTCCCAAGGACTGGATTTGGTAGTGGGAAGGTGCTCTGCCATTTGGAGAGTATCAATAAAAAATACCTCTCTGTGATCTTGTGATATCCCTTGTCTGCAGCTGTCCGAGGGCACCGGGAAAAGGCTATTAGCCTGGCTTATTGTTATAAGAACTATATCACGTCACAAAAAATGGCACCCGAGTCTTCCTTTACCCTCCCCATCGCTCTTCCCTCTAGTGTTGCGTCTCTGGGGATTGCCTTGTAGTTACTGAGTTACATGGCAGCTTCTCTGTTAAGGTGAACAAAGTGTGTGAAGGAATCCACCTCTAGAGCGTTGAAAACTCGAGTTCTTCCCCACCAAAGACCATCTGCTAGGCCCCACGGGGGGATGTGAAGAGAGTGGAAAACAGAATCAAAAGGCAGCATTTACCCATCCATGGCTTCCTCGATCTTCTTCTTACGCAGCTCAATCAGCTCCGGTGTCTCCATGCCGGCGGGCACGGAAGAGAAGCCACCCGGTGTGATTAGGCCACTAGCAACAGAGGAGGAGGAAGAGAAACTGAGTCAGAACCAGGCCAAAATTAACGGGAGTCGACCAAGATGCTTCCCCTGGTAATGGAAGCCACCTATTTGGGGTGGGGATCATACAGGTAGTCCTCACTTAACAGCCATTTGTTTAGAGACGGTTCGGACTTACAACAGTGTTGGGAAAAAACGACTTGCAACCGGTTCTCACACTTATGACCGTCGCAGCATCCCCCCGGTCACGTGATCATGATTTGGGTGCTTGGCAACCAGTTCGCAATTATGACGGTCGCAGCACCCTGTGGTCACGTGATCGCCATTTCCGACCTTCCTGGCCAGCTTCTGGCAAGCAAAACCAATGGGCAACCGTGTAATTTGCTTAACGACCATGTGGCTCGCTTAATGCCCGCGGTGATTCACTTCATGGCCATCGCAAAAAAAGGCTGTAAAATTGGGTCGGATTCGCTCAGCAACTGAAATTCCAGCCCCAACTGTGGTCGTTAAGCGAGGACTATCTGTACAATGCATCGAATCCTAAACTAACCACCCAGTCTGGATTTGCCCAAAAGGCTGATAGAAGAAAGCAAACGCCTGCTTGCCTGCCCTCTTCCTTGAAGCCCAACCGACAGGCGGTTCGGGCAGAGGGCGGCGGCAAGTTCTTGTCCGGCTCCCAGATCAGCGGCCCGCTGCGACGACTAAGTTTTCCTAGGGACCATCCCAACCTTGAGCAGATTTGGACGCTTCATCATCATCACATCTCCCCTCTTTGGAAATCCGGCACCCCCTGGCCCGGACAGAGCCTCACCTATCCGCTGGGGTGATGAAGCCCGTCTCGTCCGGCTTCTCTTCATCGCTGTCCTCGTCTTCTTCCTCCTCGGAGGATTCTTCATCGGAGGGCTCCAGTTCCCCCCAAGGTGTCCGGTCAATCTCTTCTTCTTCCGTCTTGGTCTAAGGAAGGAAGGAAGGAAGGAAGGAAGGAGAAAGGGGAGCATCGCTGCCAATCCCTCAACAGTTGCAAGATAGGAGGCTGTAGAATTGGTACAATAAAAAAGTGTAAGGGTAGAGATTTCTTGACCCTCCTGCTGCACTGGGCACCCGTTTCCCTGATAAAGGAAGAACGTGCAGATATTCTGCACGTTTAATATTCTGCAAACCACCATCTTCTTTCCCAGGCACTGAGAAGCCCATTACAGTGACCCTCAATTTTGCTGATGCATCTGGACCGCCCAATCCCAGGATCTCCGTGTTTCAATTAAATGCAAATGTTCTAAACCAGGGTTTCTCAACCTTGGCAACTTTGAAGAAGTGTGGACTTCAATTCCCAAAATTCTGGGAATTGAAGTCCACACATCTTATAATTGCCAAGGTTGAGAAACATTGCTCTAAACCAGGGTTTCTCAACCAGGGTTCTGTGGAACCTGAGGGTTCCGCGAGAGGTCCCTAGGGGTTCCCTGGGAGATCACGATTTATTAAAAAAATTATTTCAAATTCGGGCAATTTCACATTCAAGAGGAAAGTTTCATTCTTTATTTTGAGTTTAAGAACACTGTTAGTGTTCTATACAGCCCTACCCATGAAATGAATATAATAATTTGGTAACTTCTGGCCTATATTTGAACCTGAATGTGCAGGGGTTCCCCGAGGCCTGAAAAATATTTCTGTCAGGATGGCAATGGCATCCTGCCATAGATAGATGGGGTTTGTGGTTATTAGGTAGATGGGCAGTAATTAGTTAGCATGCTTGCAAGGCGTTAGAGATCAGCAAGGAATGCAGGCGGTGGGATGTGGGGGTAGAGAGACAGGAACCAGACTCCAAGGCTGTTCGGCTGGGAGCATGAAAGGACTAACAGTTTAGAGCATAGCTTTCCAAACTGTGTGTTGGGACACGTTAGTGTGTCGGCTGCAGTGTCTGGGTGTGTCAAGGCTACTGCTGCCTCCAAACCTGCCAGGATTCAGCACAGGTCCTAGTGCCTGCCTTGTGCCCTGCTGTAAGAGTGTGTTGCAAAATGATGCCCTGCTGTAAGAGTGTGTCGCAAAATGATGCATGTCTAAAAAGTGTGTCACCAACATGAAAAGTTTGGAAAGCTCTGGTTTAGAGTTATGGGAACTGAGTCGGTAGGGGAGGGGTTGGTGAGGAGTGAGTGGGAACTGGCATGTTTAAAGTTGTGATTGCGCGCACTTTTGCTCAATCTGCTCTTTGCATCGATTCTATTCACTTGCATTAATAAAATAACTTTTTCATATCCTACCATGGCTTGTGCTAAGAGTTTCTAAATTAATATCAAAGGAGTGGAGCGTCACAATTTCAAGGGTTCCTCCAGGGTCAGAAGGCTGAGAAAGGCTGCTCTAAACACATACCTGGAATTCAGCAGCATTGGTCCCAAAGACATCGCCATACAGAGGCTTCCCAGTCTCGTCCACAGGCGGCTTACCCCAGCCCCCGGCGTGGTACCCAAATGAGCATCCCTGGAAAAAAAGGAAGCGGTGGGGTCAGGCTCTTTGGCAGCTGCCTAAAACCAACCACGATTCTTTCCAAGCACGTTTCTCACAGTTTTCTTAAGCGAGATTCATTGAGAGGAGAGGAAGAGGTTCACCAGAATTTCCCAATTAGAACTAATACATGCCCTCGTGTGTTACAGCAGAGCATTTTTTTATTTTCTTCCCGACCATCTTCCTGTGATCCGGCGAGGAGGTGGGTCTTGCAGCTGGTCGTTGATGTAACGGATTCCCGAATCTTTTATCGGTTTGCGGGTCGCGAGTCGGGTTGTGACCCTCCGAGTTGGAGGACGTGGTTTAAGCGGGTTGGAAGGCTACTCACCTCGGGGATTGGAGAATTCAAGCCAGGGATTTTCAGGTTGGGGTAGGAAGGGGGCGGGCCGTAGCGCTGCATGGCGATCAGCCATGGCGGAGGCACCTTGTGAGCATTCTTTGGGGCACAAGGAAAAGAGGACACCATTAGTTGCGGGAGGAGCCTCCTCGTCCACCTCAGCCTGACCTGCTTCCCCTTCCCAACACCAAGAAACCATTCGCTAATCCCACCAACGCCTTTCATGGCCAAGAGGAGCTCGGGCACTGAAAAGCCCAGCGAGACCTTAACGCGGAAAGAACAAAGCTCTGCAAATTCAAAGTATTTCTCGGCTGTCTTGAAGCCTCTAGTTCGCACCCGGGAGAAATGGCTTCCCTCCCGGGGTTTGGCAGGCCGGCTTTTAAAAAAGGAAGGGCCTGCCGAGGGAGATTCTCCCTTGCGCCCTCGCACACGGCTCGGCTCGGGTGCCTCTGCTGCTCCCGGGGCCGCCAGCACCTCCCACCGACTCACCGGCCCCACAGGCATCCCCAGGGCGATGCGCAGCTCGTCCGAGAGGTCCCCCGGCTTCTTCTCCTTCAGCCGCGTCTCAAACTCCTTGCCCTGGCAGAGGAAGAGGAGGAGAGGGAAGAGGACTTGGCAAGGGGGCCACCCAACCTGCTTCCCGCCCCTCCGGTTGCGGGAGGGCAGGCTGGGCCCCGGGGGGCGGCCTTGTTACCTCGTAGTACAAATCGCCGTGAATGGTCAGCTTCGGCTTCGTCTGCCACTTGAAGAAGGCGTCGTGCAGCTTCTGGTAATCGATGTCGATTTTGCCCATCTTGGGACGCACTTTCTCCCGCATTTTGGATTTCATGGTTTTTTGTTCCTCCTGGGGGTGGGGGAGGGAACCACCACAGGGAAGTGAGCAAACTAGGCCACCACATTTTTCTTATTATTTGATACCACCTTTTCTGCCGTGGCACCTGCCCTCTTGTAATGGAATGTGAGAATGACCTTGGAAGTTGGGGTGGGGGGTGGGAGATGCTGCCGAAAGAACGACCAGATAAAAGGGGGAGGAGCCCGCAACTGAGTAATGGACAACTTAGAAAGGATCCGCCCTAACTGATCAGGCAGTAAAAAGGGACGGCGGGAGATTTGTACTTTCAGACTGGCAAGATTCTGTTAACGTAGCCTAACAATAAAGTGGAAGTACAAGTACTCCTCGCTTAACAACCATTCATTTAGTGACGGTTCAGACTTACGACAGTGCTGAAAAACCAATTTGCAACCGGTCCTCGCACTTATGACCGTTGCAGCGTCCCCACGGTCAGGGGATTGTGATTTGGGCGCTTGGCAACCGGTTTGCATTTATGACCATCGCAGTGTCACGTGATCGCCATTTTTGACCTTCCTGGCCAGCTTCCGGCAAGCAAAATCAATGGGGAACTGCGTTATTCGCTTAACAACCACGTGGTTCGCTTAACACCCACGGTGATTCGCTTAACGGCCATCACAAAAAAAGGTCGCAAAATCGGGTTGGATTCACTTAATGACTGCTTCGCTCAGCAACCGAAATTCCGATTCCAATTGTGGTCGTGAAACGAGGACTACTGTAGCTCATCTGGTCGTGTTTCCTGCCTGGTTTACCTGGGAGGGCTGACACCTCTGGAACATCACCCCCCCAGAAATTAGACTTGCCCCGACCCTGTCAGTCTTTCTCAGGGCACTAAAAACCTGGCCTTGCCATTGAGCCTGGGGCCCGGATAGCATGGGTGAGCCTGCATCATGGCTTGTTCGAGTGGCTGTGAGTCTGCTCGGCTCCTATTTTTATGTTATTTTTATTGTTTTTAACTCTGATTGTCCTTTACTGTCTTTATCCTGTTTTCATTGTGAGCCATCCAGAGGCACGTATATGAGTTGGGCGGCCTGTAAATTTACCAAAAAAAATAAATAAACCTCGTATTTTGGTTACTGAAGTTTTAAAATGCATTTGTTTCGTCTTATGCTATTTTACTGCCTGGAGTCGAGAAGGATTGAGGTGGTAGATACACTTAGAACATTTATATGGCTACCCAATAGATGTGACTCTTGGTGGCATACAAAAAAACCCAACAAGGCCAGGGTACCTGAAGGACTGTCTCATCCCGATAACATCGACCCGCCCCACCCGCTCATGCAGAGAGGGCATGCTTCGGACCCCTTCAACAAGAGAATTCCATCTACCGGGGTCCAGGAGGCGTGCCTTCTCTGCGATAGTGCCCGCATTATGGAACATCTTGCCCCCGGAGGTGAGGCTGGCCCCCTCACTCCTGACCTTCCGGAAGTCTCTTAAGACCTGGCTCTGCCGCCTTGCCTGGGACGAGGGAGGTAATAGTTCCTTCTGTGGGTGGCTGGCCCCATAATGTCCTCCTGATAGCTGATTTTACCATCTCTTGGATTTGTATCTATTTATTGTTGTACTGTAATTTTATATGTATAGATTTTAACTGCTAAGATGTTGTAAACCACCCAGAGTCCCCTATTCGGGGAGATGGGTGGGGATAAATTTAAATAATAAATAAACAAACAAACAAACAAATATACAAGAAAAAGGAACAAAACTGCAGGGACGCATCAATAAATAACATGTTCAAAAGAGAAAAAAAATGCTGATACAGCTCTTTAGTTAGACCAGTGTTTCTCAACCCTGACAACTTGACGATGTGTGGACTTCAACTCCCAGAATTCCTGAGAAACAGTGAGTTAGACCCTTCAGCCGAGTTCATACAACACACCAGGCTAGATTGGGGGGGAGGGAGTTAATCGTTCAGCACGTCGCACAAGCTCCGAGGTGTGTGCACCAGCCCATCACAATAAGCCATCATTGGTTTGCACATTACCTATCCAGGGAACACTTTTTTTTTTTTTTGCTAATCCAGCTTTAGAATTTAGCACAACCACCACGAATTCCAACCCCGTGAGCTTCCCTTCCCTGCAAACTTCAAGTCTGCAGTTAGACAACAGCTCCGTGCGCGTTGGCGTGAACCACACAGGTTCCTTCTCACCTTTTCCTGTAGGGCCTCCCTCATCTCCTGAATTCCTGTCCGCTTAATGAACTCAGGCAGCTCGAACGGTGGCTTCTCGATGCCTCTCTTGCCTTGGAGGTATTTGCGCTTGAAGCACCAGTGGCGGGGGACAGGGACAGAGTTGCGGGTCGCCTTCAAATGGACTAGCAGCTTGGGATCCTGCGCCGTCACATCATGCATCTCCACCACGTCGGGGCGGGCCACGAGCTGCAGGGAGCCGGAAGCAAAAAAATGAGTCCCTTCTCTTGGGCTTTTCAACTGCCTCCCCTTCCCCCAAATTTCTGATCAGGCAGCTGCCCTCCTGCCGCCATCAAGCAGTTGTCTACACTGGTGGCTCCTCGAGGGACACGGTCCAGCAGAAATAGGCTAGGCTCCGGTCCCATGCAGGAAAGCCCATCCAGCGCATGGTGTTAGGTGGGAAAACCGAATCCGGAAGTCTTCTTGAGGACTTTCTCAAGGTGGAGATCACCACCCCTGGGGCCCTTCCGAAAACCCCGCTTTACAGCCCAGGGAGGAGAGCCCCCCTCGTCCTAGAGGAGCCGTACCTGCTTCAACTCAGCCACAGTGAAACGGTTCATCCGCCGTAGCTTCTTCTTGGACAGTTTGGGGACTTCTGGCTTCTTTTCCTGCAGTTATTCGGAGAGATACCCGTCACTTCCTCCAACTCTTTCATTGTGCATCACATTATACGGGTGCAGGTTTCTTATCGACACCGCGGCTTCCCCCCCATGTCCCTCTGAAAGCTTATAGGAAGTGCCCAGACAAGGCCCTTTTCTTGCCATCTGTCCCCAAGAATCTTAAACTCTGGGGTGAACTGCCCCTAAATCTGGAGGTTTCATTCCTCAGTTCTAACAGCCCCAAACCAAGAAAGGTCTTTTGCTTCATCACAGGGAAGAGCCTTGAGGCAGAGCGCTAAATGGAAGGGGAAAAGGGCGTTGTCCCATCAGCCCGCCACGCACACACACTCGCTCACCTGCTCATCGTCGGAGCTGTCGTCACTGTCCTTCCGTTCTTCCTCAAAACCCTTCTTCTTAGGAGCAGCCGAACTGGCCACTTTGTCCGCCTTCTCCGGTTCCTTCTCCTTGTCCTTCTTAACGTCGTCTGTCAGCTGTGTGGAAGGGAGGACATAAGTTGGGGAGGGATTGCTGAGAAGGTAGAACGATCTTCTGATATTGTCTCCCCATCCCCGAGAAAGAGGCAAGACTGAGAATCAAGACCAAGAGGGAAAAGCAGAGTTCAGCTAAACGTTCAGAAGAAACCTTCTGGGGCCATGACTGGCTGACTGTCTTGCTGGAGCTATTTATCTGCAGGGGTGCCGCATCTTATGCTTAGACGGCTGTGAGATTCGTTCCAGCACTATGATTCCAAACAGAGCATCAAGTCAAGTCCATCTTGATTGCTGACATAGACCAGCATAAGGGGATGGGCTGCAGTCAGTAGGATGCCAATGCATAAAAGATGCATAATGCATAAAAGATACAGAGGTGGTCCTCATTTAACAACAGCTCATTCAGCGACTGTTCGAACTTGCAACGGCAATGAACGAATGGTACTTACGACCGGCCCTCGAAGTTCCGGCTGTCGCAGCGCCCCCATGGCCATGTGATCACGATCCGGGCACTCACTCGGCACCCGGCCCGGAGTGCCAACGGTCACAGCGCCCCACGGTCACGTGATCAATATTTGTGACCTTCCTTGCTGGCTTCCCGCAAGCAAAGTCAATGGGGAAGCCGGCAGGCAGTCGGAAGTCGCGATCACGTGAGGTCCTTGCTTAACAACGGTAATGGGGGCTGCTGGAACTGCCGTTGCTAAGCAGCACAGTCATGTGATGTCACACTTTACGACTGCATTGCTTAGTGACAGAAATTCCAGTCCCAATTACCATCATTAAGCGAGGACTACCTGTAAAAAGCGAGAATCTAAAAGGAACTGTATATAAGAGCGGGAGGGAGGGACAGAGAAGGCACGAAAGATATAAAACCACTGTTGACTGGGCTGACGTACTATACTAAACCATACTTGGTTTACAAACTATAGTGGTTGGGTTTCCACAATTCTCACACCCAGTGAAATAATCAGGCTTGCTAATATTCCTTTGTTTTCGATACACCACCCTCTGCTTCCCCATACTATTCTAATGCTCCCATTGTTCCTTTTTAGATTCTCCTTTTTTATATCTTTTATTCTTTCTGTATCTCAAATCATGGAGTCTGTTTCCTGATCTGGAAATCCCAGATCTGATCATACCTTGAACGCCTCAAAGATCCTTTTGAAGAAAATGAAATTGGGGTCGTAGATCTCCGGCTCTTCCGTGACGTACTCTATGTCCACCGGGGCGTCGCTTCCCGATTCTTCCCCGTGCCCCTTGGCAGCCTGGGCGACTGGGTTGGTTTTCGGGGTGGCGTTTGGCTTCTTCTTTTTCTTCCGGTTCCGTCGCTTGCGGTTTTTCTGTCAAGGGAGTCGAGAAAGGACACATCCGTCAGCAGACTGCATCGGTTAGCTTTCTGGCAGGGGACCCCAGCTCTTAGAAAGAGATCCTCCCAGCCCCGAAAAGAAATTCCCCGACGTGCTGGAAATCTCCATTGACCAAGTTCTCTGCATTTTTGCCCCACCAGGAAGTTTCTGCTTGACCCCAAGAACCACAAGCACATTAATCCACTACCAAGAAGGGGGTAACGGTGATCTGCTGCTTGCTGGCTGGAGGTCTACAGGTAGTCCTCACTTAATGACCATTCGTTTAGTGACGGTTCAGATTTACGACGGTGCTGAAAAAACCAACTTACAACCGGTGCTCAACCTTACAACTGTCACAGCGCCCCCACGGTCACGTTATCACGATTTGGGTGCTTGGTAACTGGTTCGCATTTATGACCATCACAGCATCCTGTGGTCGTGTAATCGTCATTTTCGACCTTGCCAGCCAGCTTCTGGCAAGCAAAATCAGTGGGGAACCACGTGATTCGCTTAATGACCACGTGGTCCACTTAACGACCGCCGCAAAAAAGGTCGTGAAATCGGGTCGGATTAGCTTAATGATCGTTTCGCTTAGCAACCGAAATTCCGGTCTCAATTGTGGTCGTTAAGCGAGGACTACCTGTACTGTCAAGCTATTTGCAACCAAGCCAGATCTGTTTAGTTCAGTCTTTACTGATCACAAAGGTTCTCTTGCCAGGAACCTATCAGCGTCAGAACAGAACCGGGGATCTTTTTCATGCAAAGGGAGCATCCTGGTCTCTGAGCCTGCTGCTTCCCTTCCCACGTTCCTGCTGACTCAGCCCAAGTCCCCTCACCTCTTTCTTAGACAGAGCCAAAGCATCTTCTTCAGCGTCCGAGGCAGAGATGCCAGCGAGCGCCCTCAAGTCGGTCTCCATGTCGTCGTCTACAAGGAAGGCACCATTATGGCGGGGAGCAAGTACATAGGAGGAACCCCCTACCCCCAAGAGGGAAGATTATAAACTTGCAAGCTCGACAAGTTTCTCAAACGTGGCGCCCTTCAGGCGTGGAGGGACAGCAATTCCCCAACCAAAGGCCACGATAAGGCAGGTACGCTGGCTAACCCTAACCCTTCAAAGCCACGTTTTCCCCACGAAAAGATCCTAACCTGTCTGGTAATAAAGATGCGCTTGACAAGGGAAGTTTCAAATTCCGGGAAAAGAGGAAGAGGCGTTTCTTCCATCAGAAACAGGATTACAGATTTTTACAGAACTTTTTTCAACACCTGGCTGGGTTCACACAAGCTAAAATGGGGTGGGGTAATTTGTGGGAACCCAGTCACTGTCCTAATTTCTGATATCAACCAAGCCTTCGCATTAAGTCAAAATAAAACTTGCTTGGGAACATATTCTAAGCCATTGTGTTCGTTAACTGAGGTTTAGCATGTGGTATGAACCCAGCCAATCTGTTGCAGACTCCCCATTTATTTTCATTGTTATCATGAGGACTATCAACTTAAAAAAAAAAAGATTGCAAGCCTGGCCCCAGCAATATAATCCCATAATCCATCTGTCTATAGCAGGGGTGGGTGTCTCTGAACTACACCTCCCAGAAGCCCTAATTCTGGTCCTTTACCTGTGGCGCCGGGCACAGCCGTGAGCTCTTCCTGACGGATCTCCTTAAGCTGAAGGATCTTTTCCAAGGCTTGGGGAATTTTGGGGCCCACCCCTGAATCTTCAACCTGGAAGGGTCAAAATCAACACTCTATAATCTGCCTGCAAATTGAATCTGTGCAAAACATTTTGGTTTGGATTTACTTTTGTTCCGGGAAAACGGTGGGCTAAGAGAAAAGGCACTTGAGCTGATGGAGTAGACTAGATTTGTGATGAATTAGGGCAAGAAGCACCTGGAAACAGGCCGCAAAGAACTCGGCCACGGAGACAAGACCACCGACCCACGGGCCTGTTTCCAGCCACGCACTGTACCAAGTTTTCAGCTTTTGTCCCGACTCCAGTAATTGGGCTTCTAAAGACCCACATTAAATCTCTCCTTGAACCCAGATTGTAGCAGGCAGAATGCTCAGCGCACAGCCAGTTTCCAAGTAACTGAATCTCATTCCTACCCTTAGCTGATATCAACATCTGGTTGGTATTTCACTTCCTCCCTTACCTACACATAGCTCAATTTCTCCTCCCACCAAAAGCAGAACATTTAAGGACAGCCTCATTTGCCCTCCGTTGGCCACCTTTGGCCATAAATGGACTTACCTCCCGACTGTCTTCTCCAGGAGGAGGTGGGGGGCCACGGGGTCTCGAGCTTGATGTCCCAATGGGGGAGCTGGAAGAGGGGTTTCCTAAAACTGGACAAAGGAACACACGTCCCCAGCCTCAAAATTAGCTGAAGCAACACTTCAGAGAGCCAGTTTGGTCTAGTGGTTAAGGTGCTGGGCTAGAAACCAGGAGGCTGAGAGTTCTAGTCCTGCCTTAGGCACGAAAGCCAGCTGGGTGACCTTGGGCCAGTCCCTCCCTCTCAGCCCAACTCACCTCACAGGGTTGTTGTTGTGGGGAAAACTCTCTCTCAGCCCTAGGAAGGAGCCAATGGCAAACCAGGAGAATGAGAGTTCTAGTCCCGCCTTAGGCATGAAAGCCGGCTGGGTGACCTTGGGCCAGTCCCCCTCTCTCAGCCCTAGGAAGGAGCCAATGGCAAACTAGGGGGCTGTGAGTTCTAGTCCCGCCTTAGGCACGAAAGCCGGCTGGGTGACCTTGGGCCAGTCACTCTCTCTCAGCCCTAGGAAGGAGCCAATGGGAAACCAGGAGACTGAGAGTTCTAGTCCCGCCTTAGGCATGAAAGCCGGCTGGGTGACCTTGGGCCAGTCCCTCCCTCTCAGCCCTAGGAACACTGTGCAATTCTTTCTTTCAAATGCTTTGCTCTGCAGTTCTGGCAAATGCCTCAAAGCTGTTGCCCTGCCCCCTGAAACATGAGTTATGTAACTGATTTTAACTGACGGGAGCTGCGCTTTTCAAAAAGTGCTGGTGTGGCGGCTCCTGTGCGGCAAGAAAGGGGGAGACTGTCTCTAAACTATCCTTGCAAGTCCACGATTTTACAACCCGCTTCTATAACTTCAAATATGGGGTGCATTTAAGAGAAGGGTAATATTTTAGCAGCCGAGCGCTGTCCTTATGAAAAATTGCGGGGGGGGGGGCTTCCTGGGGCTGAAGAAATGTGGTTAGAGACACAACAATGCTGCTGGAATGGGGGGGGGGGTGTCAACATTTTGTGTCCTAGAATGGTGGGTGATATTTCGGGGAGGGTTTTAAAGCAGTGAAATGGGCGTATCACGCAGAGGTGAGGCACCCAATTTGCTGCTCATCCCTGGAGGAAAGTGAAGGAAAAAGTCATGCTGAAAGCCAGCAGCATAAACCGGGGACCACACAGGGAATGCTGGAGGGGGCTTCCTGCAGCCCACAGGTTACCCATCCAATTTAAGAAAAAGCGGCAAGAATGAATTCCTGGCTAAAGAGGGCATCAATCCTGCAGGACAGGGGTCCCCAACCTCC
Source organism: Charina bottae (assembly GCA_023362775.1). Lineage (NCBI taxonomy): Eukaryota > Metazoa > Chordata > Lepidosauria > Squamata > Charinaidae > Charina > Charina bottae. Next base: position 5,203,786 of record JALMGJ010000026.1, on the reverse strand, counting down.
AGGCCGTGGACCAGTCCCGGTCCGTGGCCTGTTAGGAACCGGGCCGCCATGCTGGTCTCCGAACCCCGCCCCCTGGCCCGCGCGATTGGCTCCCGCCTGCAAACCCTGCCCCCCCCTGGTCTGCGCGATTGGCTCCCGCCTACAAACCCCGCCCCCCGGTCCGTGCGATTGGCACCCGCCTACAAACCCTGCCCCCGGGGCCGTGGAAAAATTGTCTTCCACGAAACCGGTCCCTCGTGCCAAAAAGGTTGGGAACCCCTGCTGTAGGACAGGAAAATACATATGACGGCCTGCCCAGGAAGACTGGAAGCTGCTTTCCCAATGCAAGCAGCCCGGTGCTCCCCCCGCTCCCCCAGGACTTACCTCTTGGGTGCCCTTGAGGTCTCGGTCCCAGATCTGGAACTGTCCGCGGTACTGAAGGGGCCAGTTTTGATATCTCCTGCTGGCGCACCTGTTCCATTAGCACAGCAGCCTGTGGTTGGGGCGGGGGGGGGGGGGGGAAGAGTCAACCTTGGAACTGGAACACTGGACACTTTCCTATCAGACTTTTCGCTCATGACTTGGGGATGCTGGGAAGTAAGTTTGGGCCTTTTCACAGGTAAAACCACTGCATGGTGTCCCTTCCCTAAATAACATTTTGGATTTCTCCCTTTGCGCTGACTTTGCCTCCGGTTCCAGCATAGGGGACTTGGACTAAACCACCCCCGCCCCAGACCAGAATTCCTGGAGGGAAGAACCTGGTTTGGTAGGTTGGACCTTTGTGTTTGGATCCGGAGACAGACAAAAAGGTGGACTTCTGGGTCTGATTGGTCCCCAAAGTCAAACACAAGCAGAACAAACAGAGCTGGTGCATACAGACCCTTTGATAAGCACACAGCTGGGGAACAGCCAGTTTGGTGTCATGGTTAAAGCCCCAGGCTGGAAACTAGGAGACGGTGAGTTCTAGTGCCGCCTTAGCCATGAAAATCAATTGGGTGAACCTTGGGCCAGTCACTCTCTCTCAGCCCTAGGAAGGAGCCAATGGAAACCAGGAGACTGAGAGTTCTAGTCCCGCCTTAGGCATGGAAGCCGGCTGGGTGACCTTGGGCCAGTCCCTCCCTCCCTCTCAGCCCAACTTACCTCACAGGGTTGTTGTTGTGGGGAAAATAGGAGGAGGAAGGAGCATTAGGTATGTTCGCCGCCTTGAGTTATTTATAAAAATAATAAAGGCAGGATAAAAAAAATCTTTTAAAAACCCTGTAGCTTTGCAGATGCCACTGAACTACAATTCCCAGCATCCTACATGCTGGCTGAAGCTGCTAGGAGTCGCGGTTCAGCAACATCTGGGGGACCAGGGGAGGTAGCAGTGTTTAATTTTATTTATTTATTTATTTATTTATTTAATTTCTATAACCGCCAATAATGCCACAGACTCTGAACAGGAGAAACAAGTGAGGCAGGAGGGAACAGGTGACCTGGACAAGCACGCGCACACACACACACACACACACACACACAGACAGACAGAGGGAATCATGATCAGCCTGCTGCATGGCTGGCCACAGAGACTGCAGTGGCAACAGCAACTGGGATTAAGGTAAAGGGGCCTAGATCCAGGAAGGCCCAGGAGAACCGAGAGTCTGGGGATCATGAGCGCCAGAACGGAAGCACAGCTGAAAGATGACCCATTAGAAAAGGCTGCTGGAGTTTTGCCACCTGCACAAAAATGGGACACCCCCCCCCCCGTACACCCCCAAAGCAAGGTGTGTCATTACCTGCTTGCCTCGCTCCTCCTGCTGGATCAGCATGGCGGCCTGCTGCTGAGCCAGCTTCAGTCGCTCTTCCTCAGGCAACGTGGAAGGGTCCACGGCCTGCATGCGGAGAGGCGGGCCCAGACCGGGTGGTGGTGGAGGGGGTCCCACGCCCATGGGGAAGTTGAGGCCCATGCCGGATGGAGGAGGAGGGGGAGGCTGCATCGGGGGCATTCCCATTGGAGGCGGGGGCAGAGGAATCCCCGGGACCTGAAGGGGAGAGAAAGGTGTCACTCGCGGGCTCTCTTGGGCTTAGGCACTTAAAAAGCCCTGCTGCGTGGCACAAATCCCAAACCAAAAAGGGAAAACAGTTCAAAAAGGTGCATTTTGGTTTGATGCAAAAGAATGAAAGGCTAGGTCACCTTAGCCAAGCAAGACAGAAAGGTTCAAACAGGGTGATGAAAAATTACTGACTTGAGGTCACCAATCACCTTAATAAAAAGCAAGTTGAAAAGAGACTGAGGCTTCCCTTAAGGCAGAGCTTTCCAAACTGTGTGTCAGGATACGTTGGTGTGTCGGCTGCAGTGTCTGGGTGTGTCGCAGCTACTGCTGCCTCCGAGCCCTGCCAGGATTCCACGCAGGTCCCAGTGCCTGCCTTGTGCCCTGCTGCCTCCAAACCTGCTGTGATTCCACGCAGGTCCTAGTGCCTGCCTTGTGCCCTGCTGCCTCCAAACCTGCTGTGATTCCGCGCAGGTCCTAGTGCCTGCCTTGTGCCCTGCTGCCTCCAAACCTGCTGTGATTCCGCGCAGGTCCTAGTGCCTGCCTTGTGCCCGGCTGCCTCCAAACCTGCTGTGATTCCGCGCAGGTCCTAGTGCCTGCCTTGTGCCCGGCTGCCTCCAAACCTGCTGTGCTTCCGCACAGGTCCTAGTGCCTGCCTTGTGCCTGGCTGCCTCCAAACCTCCTGTGATTCCACGCAGGTCCTAGTGCCTGCCTTGTGCCCTGCTGCCTCCAAACCTGCTGTGATTCTGCGCAGGTCCTAGTGCCTGCCTTGTGCCTGGCTGCCTCCAAACCTGCTGTGATTCCGAAAAGGTCCTAGTGCCTGCCTTGTGCCTGGCTGCCTCCAAACCTGCTGTGATTCCGCGCAGGTCCTAGTGCCTGCGTTGTGCCTGGCTGCCTCCAAACCTGCCCTGCCAGGATTCCGCGCAGGTCCTAGTGCCTGCCTTGTGCCCTCCTGTAAGAGTGTGTCGCGAAATGATGCATGTCTAAAAAGTGTGTCACCAACATGAAAAGTTTGGAAGGCTCTGCCTTAAGGACTACAACAGAAGAGGAAAAATGGGAGTTTGCACGAGAAGGCAGTCTAAAGCGGCGGTGTCTGCACTGAAAAATCCCCGTGCCTAGCAACCTGACTGACAACCTGGTTAGAGGACAAGCCCCATCATGGCTTAATTTTGGCTGGGCATGGTGAGAGGAGAGATTCATCCTTGGAGGGCACGGGTGGGGTGGGGTGCTGGTACAAACGATCCACCGCGTAACTGATTCCCGACATCTATGAAGTCTGCTTTAAACCCGATCTAGAAATGGACTGGCCCCAACCCTAACAAATGCAAAGAGTGAATCCAGCTGACCCTCCCCGTGTCCCAGTTAAGCCCAGTCTGCTCTCTCTCCGCACAGCACCGACGGACCAACGCCTGCTGTTTGGAAAGGCTCGGAATGGAGAAATTTTATCCTCCCCCCTCACATGTTGAGCGGGTTCCCAAATCAAGCTCAGCTGCGACTTCCTTTTACCATGCTTTGCTGAAAAGCCAGCCACGAACGGCTGGGTGCGCGCACGGTCTGCATGCCCAAGTCAACCACACTGTAATCTGGGGCTATGTCTGTACTCACTGAATCACTGCTGCTTAAAACAGCTGGAGCAGTGAATTGATCAGAGGGGGGGTGGGAATGGGGTGTCCACCTTGCCGGTTCATGACCTCGACTCTTCTTCATGTCCTCAAAGCTACTGCAAACGTCTAGTAGAACGGTGCATGACGTTTCTGTCTGCTGAGCTAGGCCACGACGAAACAGCCGTTGTCTGTCCAGCACAGAATTCTTCTACCAAAGAGTTAAGGCTCCTGGGCGCTGTTTGCAGCCCCGCATCCAATTCCTTTTTTTCTTTCCCCCAAAGAGAAACACCTGAATTGAACGTAGGACTCTACAGGCAGAAGGATGCCCTGAGCTACAATCTCCCAACTTCGCTCCCCAGAAAGCCAAATCCTTCCTGCTGAAGAAAACTACTTACCTGTCCTGGCAACGGAGGTGGGGCTGAGTTGTCTCCGTCATCTCCCCGCAGAACAGGCCGGGTAAGCAGTATCCCAGTCTGATAAAAAGAAAAAAGTGGGAGGGGGTAAATCAATTGCTTGCCCTTCTCAACTTGAAATCTGCAGTATTTCTCTCCAGCAGAAGCGATGGTCTAGGACAGGGTTTCTCAACCAGGGTTCCTGGAGCCCTCGGGTTCCGCAAGGGGTTCTCTGGGAGATCACGCTTTACTTAAAAAAAATATTTCAAACTGGGGCAACTTCACAATAAAGAGGTAAGTTTCATCCTTGATTTTGAGTTTAAGAACGCCGTGAATGCCCATATACAGGCCTACCCATGAAATGAGTATCATAATTTTGTAACTTCTGGCCTATGTTTGAGCCTGAACGTGCAGGGGTTCCCCGAGGCCTGGAAAATATTTCAAGGGTTCCTCCAGGGTCAAACGGTTGAGAAAGGCTGCTCTAGGATCTAAGATGGTTTGGAGTGCCATATAGGGAAATATTAGGGCTTAATCTCACAGGTGCCAAGCCTTTTCCAATCTGGGGCACATCTGGAAGATACTGTTTGGAAAGAGGGTTGCTGACAGAAGGTCGATACGTTTCAAACTTTCAGTATGTAAAAATCAAATTTCAAACTGTACAAATCTAAGAGGCTTGAAGAAGGCTTTATTGGCTCAGTGAGTATTTAAGACAGATGTCTAATGTAACACCAGGCTTTTCTAGATTTCCTTTACCTAAATCTTATTCTCTCTGCATCTGAAATCCTTGTTTCTTCCTGAAGTGGGTGGATTACACTAAAATAATTCTGGTTTAGAGAATCCATCTGCATATAACTCAGATTCCCTGGGGATGTGACCTTTCTTTCTTTGAGTTCCACGGGCGAGCCAATTACAGTAAAAAAAAAAGATCGCTTTTTTCTGATCTAAGAAATAAGGCTTCACCTGAAGAGTATATGTCTGCAGCCGCTCCACCAGCTCTTCACGGCTACCTGGAAGGGAACAAAAATAGTACAGTAATTCAGAGATGATGCTGTAGATCAAGAAGGGAGTTTAAAGCAGCCTCCTCCAACATACCATTCTCCATACAGGTCAGAGAAAAACTCTCCAGAAAGAAAATGTGCTGCAGCAAAACCAAACAGATCACATAAGGCAGAGCTTTCCAAACTGTGTGTCGCAACACAACCCGGAAGCGCCGATCATCATCAGCGCTTCTGGGTTTTCCCGCAGCGACACACCAACTGCAGCGTGCAAAACCCGAAAGCGCAGCAGCGCTTCCGGGGTTTTGCGCGCTGCCGCACTTCCGGGTTTTCCCGCGGCGACACACCAATGGCGGTTGGTGTGTCGCCGCGGGAAAAACTTTGGAAAGCCCTGACATAAGGGTTCAGCATGATGAGCTAAGTGGGTCAGTATTTCACACAGCATAACAACTTCCCATGAGGCCAATGCCGCATCGGCATGGCATACTATTTAAAAACGTGAGTTGTATATTTGTGGGTCATGCAGGGTATGAACCCAACCAGTGTGATCTGCTGGGACCCGATTTGTACCGGGACAGGAAAACAACCGGGAAATCCCAAGGCTAGACTGGCAAGTTGAAAAAAACAAAGTGGTTTACAAAATAGAAAAGGAACAATAAAACAACATATTAAAACTGATATTTTAAAATAACGTACAGTAAAAAGGAGGGAGGGAAGGATACCGAAAGTAGAAAGAAAAAATTCCATCCAGTTGATCATAGAGAGGAAGTTATATATACAATACGTAAAATTTCCTTTCTCGCTGTCCCCCTACACGCTTCCATTCTTTCTTGATTCCAAAGCATCCCACAGGCCATTTTCATCCTTCCATCTCCAACATCTCCAACATCTGTTTGGCTCTCAACAAGAAGGCTGGATTCCCATAAGCTATGCCCTAAAGCCAAGTTAATACAACAGAATGGCTGTGTTCACATAATATGACCTGTCCAAACAAATATATTCTCTCTTAATGTGATGATCTGGCTCACAGAATATATTAAGGTTACCTACTACTCATAGAATCTATATGCTGCCTATTTTTCTAATAGGTCTGGGAGACTTACAAGATACAATAAAAACATATCTAATGTCTCCTGGAAAAGAATGGATGTAGCGGTGGGGACATGGCGGACTGAACAGCTGTGCCCGCGGGCTCAGCGGGCAGAACTGACAACGCGGCAGTTTTTTCAGGCTCAGGCAGGTTTTTCCTGAAGCCTAGGAATGTTTTCCAGAAAAAGGAAAACACCTGGAATCACCCCATTTGTCCTCCGGATGGCTGCTTGCAGCCAGAAGATCGCAAACAGTGTTCGTGTTCGATTGGTAAGAGCAGCCGGGAGGCTGGGACATCACCATTTTCCAAGCCGCGCTGTAGCCTTAAAGGGACACTAAGACCAGCCACTTCATTTCTAAATCACCCAATTTATATTTCTTTTAAGTACACGTACCCTAAGAGAGGCTTTCTACAGCAAGGAGAAGCGGGCTCTCTTGGTGCTTATCGTTATTTTTGGGATTAATTTTTAAAAATTCTTCTTAAGTTTTGGACTTTGTTTTCCCTCCAAATATTAAGGAGGATTGAGAGTAAATAATTGTCTCCCTGTTATTATTTTTGTACTAAATTTGAAGATATTAGCATTTTCCTACATGTTGAATCGGCTGATTTGAACTTTCAGTTTTCTGCTTCTACTTTCCCTGGGGAACTGTCTGCATATCTCACTTTTGCTTGTGTAAACACATACCGGAATTCTTTCATATCTTCGACTTTCGCTGGTTAAGCTCCTAGGGGACACCATAATCTACTGTGTGAGACATGATTTTAAACAGATTTTTTCTGATTCCTATTAAGTTTTCATTAATTTATCATATTTTTCCACCGCCCATCTCATAACTCTTTTTATGCAAGATATTCAGGACATTGTGGAAAATATGAGGTCTAAAATGTGTCATCTGGCTGGGGATGTCATGGACAAAACTGAGGAATTTAACAACAGAAATGTCTCTTCTAAGAGTGAGATCGGGATTTTTATGCTGGATGAAGATCGGATAGTCGAGTTGGAGAAATTTAAGGGAGAGCGCGAGTTGCAAGCCACAAGTGAAATTGATCTTCTGGTGGAATGCCATGGAAAAGAAGGGGTTATTATGTATGGGAGGTCTCCTGAAGAGAAGTCGTAGTTTTTGAGGGGGGCAGTTGGGCTGTTTGATTTTTTTAAGAAAAAAGCTCCATGTGCATTGTGGGGATATGTAAAAGCTCTGGTTTATTTTGAAGTGGGATAAGGGTTTAGGAATATTTATCTGGATTGCTTTTAGGGTTTGGCTGATTTATTTTTAACGATTTGGATTAACATTATTAAGGTATAATAAAAAAATAATAAATGTCTATTTGGATGGTTTCGGGTTTAATATGATTAAGATTATTAAAATTGTTGTATTATCAAGTATAATGGCAGACAATTTATGTTTTTTAGTTTGATCTTTAGTATAGTAGAAATGTATAGAATAGTAGTAGGAAGGAAATAATTAAATAAATGCTATCTTGGGGGGGAAGTTGATTAGGAGGTTTATATAAAGGTTTTTTCTTTTTCTTTGTAGTTATTTTTGTTTTGCTGTAGCTTTTATCTTTGCTTGAAACGTAATAACATTCTTATTTAAAAAATTATTAAGAAAAGAATGGATGTAAAGCCCAGGGTCCCTCCTTGTGGGGGAGATAGGCGGGATATAAATATGATAAATAATAAATAAATAAATAAATAAATAAATAAATAAATAAAAAAATAAAAAAAAGCAGGGAACATATAAAAGGCCTGGGAAAATAAATGTTCTGAGCCTCCTTCTAATTGGCAGTAAGATGGGGACACGCTTCAACTCTTGTGACAATTTATTTCACAACTGGAATTTGGGCCCTCACCCCAGATAAAGTTCAATTACATGCGGATGCTAAACATTTTCCTAATCAGAGTGGCAAAAGATGTCCAACTGATGACTTAGGAGCACAGGATAGACCGAATAGGAGCTGTCAATGTGTAAGAACTTGGGTCTAAGTGCTGTAGGGCTCCATAAACCATGGTAAGCACCAATGATTAGGTTCAGTAGGCAACTGGGAGCATTGTGAGGGTCCAAAGATGCCCCACCTACCACTTCTGTTGCCACATTCTGGGCCTGCTGCAATATCCAGACCATCTTCAAGGGCCTCCCTCAAAGGGCACACTGCAGTAATCCAGCCTCGAGGTCACCAAAGCCATCTCTCTCTCCTCCAGGGGGCAATGGACTTGATTTTTAAAAAAAGGCCCTCCTTGCCTTTTATTTTACCTGGCTGTCAAGTATCAGGCTCCAGAATCTTGAGAGAGAAGGATGGGAATTTCTCCCAAATTCTTAAAGCCAGCCCCTAGAACCCCCAACAGCTTGATCTTGGCTGCGTTTCCCACCTCATGCTCAACCACAGCTTACCCAAACCTATTTAGTCTAGGGTTGTGTGAACCCAGCCAACCTGTTGGATGAGAAACTGGAAGAGCTCCCAAACTAGCAAGCATCTGGTAAGCAGGACACAGGCAGATGAGAGGGGTAAGGCTCTGAAGAATTGGGGGAACCCTTGCTGTGGGGCAGGATGGCGTGGAGGAGGTCATATTTTCAAGCAATGTAGATCTGAGAGAGAAACTGGACATAATGCGGTGCCACGTGGGCTGCAACTCTCCTGTAGGGAAGGATTGGGATAAGGCTCACCCTTTTCCACAGCCCAGCCACCCCAAATTCACACAGAATTCAAGAACCGTGCTTTCTCTTCCCAGAGCAGAGGTGGAGTAAGAAGATTCATTGTGCCCCATATTTGCCGTCATTTTTAAATTTCAATTTCACCATCATTGTAAAGGAATTTAGAGCCGACCTTGGGGAAGGTACAGTATGAAAGACCTGTTAAGGAGGGACTTGGACGAAGAGACTACATAGTCCAGAGACTGAAGGAAGTGGAGGAAGAAGTTCACAATAACCCCACCTTGGTTTTGTTTAGTGTAAAAGGGGACAGAGAGAAACTTTCTCTAAGTTTCTGTTATCATTTATTTATTTATTCATTTTTTATTTTTTAATTAAATTTATATTACCGCCCATCTCCCCCAACGGGGACCCTGGGCGGTGATCATACCCTACAACAGAGCTTTCCAACCACACACAGTCTGGTGTGTCACCACACAACCCACGGCGACACACAACGGCGGCGCGCAAAAATCCGAATGCGGCAGCAGCGCTTCCGGGTTTTTGCGCGCTGCCGCAACGGCGGCACTTCCGGGTTTTCCCGCGGCAACACATCAACGGCGGTTGGTGTGTCGTCGTGGGAAAACTTTGGAAAGCCCTGATTTATACCAATATCCTCCTTTCCCCGACTTGTTACTTTTCTGTTCTTCCCTTACAGTTTCACTACAACAGAGCTTTCCAAACTGTGTGTCGCGACAGAAAAGTGTGTCGCCACACAACCCGGAAGCGCTGATCATCATCAGCGCTTCCGGGTTTTCCCGCGGCGACAAACCAACGGTGGTGCGCAAAAACTCGAAAGCGGCAGCAGCGCTTCCGGGTTTTTGCGCGCTGCCGCAACGGCGGCACTTCCGGGTTTTCCCGCGGCGACACACCAACGGCGGTTGGTGTGTCGCTGCGGGAAAACTTTGGAAAGCCCTGCCCTACAACAATAAAGTATCATTCCTGGAATCCCTGCAGCTGTGTTCCATTTCTATCTCGATCCTCACTGTGTTATTATGGTCATTCTGTATTGTTTACAATCTTAATGATCCTTTCATTGGTTTTGTTTTAACAAATCACCACGGATGTTTACAGATTTGGTGGTTTGCAAACAGAATAAATACACATTAAATAAATACATACAGTTAAATGACAAGAAGGCAGATCCCAATGGAATACCAGGGGGGAAAAAAGAGCAGTTCAACGTGACCAAGAGAGACGGCAGGCTGCCTTTCCCTGGATGTGCCTGGGGTGCATAGGCATGAAAGCGGCTGGCTGACTTTGGGCCAGACCCTCTCTCTCAGCCCAACCCAACTCGCAGGGTTGTCGTTGTGGGGAAAATAGGAAGCAGGAGTATTAGGTATGTCCGCCCCCTTCAGTTATATATTAAAAAGGCAGGATAAAAATCTAATAATAACTATATAATTATGATAAATAGGAGGGCCAGTTTGGTGTCGTGGTTAAGGCACTGGGCTGGAAACCAGGAGATCTTGAGTTCAGGTCCCACCTTAGGCATGAAAGCCGGCTGGGTGACCTTGGGCCAGTCCCTCTCTCACAGCCCTAAGGAGGCGGCAATGGCAAACCACTTCCAAAATCTTGCCAAGAAAACTGCAGGGACTAGTGCAGGCAGTCGCCAGGACTCAACAAGGAATCAAAGGCACAAATAGTAATAATAATGATGATGATAATGATGCTTGGGAGCATCTGGGGAGGAGGCTGGCTTTTGTCATGGAGTGTGTTTGTGGGAATGGGTTTCCCACAGCAGCCAAACCTGGGATAACCAACCGCAATGGAGGACGAGCGACGCCCCCCGGCAGGGACCCCTTCTCTGGGCTGCAGGACTCCGGGCCGCCAGTCCGGTGTCTCTTTGCTGCCACCTAGTGGCCGTTCCGATTGACGCAGCCCAGTTTGGTTGCCCTATCCGTGTTTGCCTTCCCGTGATGGCCTGTTCAGACGACACACTGAACTACGAGCGACCGAACCGCACACCAGGCCGGCCTCGGGGTCTGTGAGAACCCAGCCAAGGAGTTTGCAGCTGGGGCAGGCCCCCGGGCCTACAAATTCTGTATCCCAGACCGCCGCGGCCCCCCTCACCCTGAGTCGGCGCCCCGATCTCGGCCAGCTTGGCCTGTAGCTCGTTGGGCGACCAGGCCCCGTATCCTGGCAACGGCAGCTCCCCCGCCTTGGGAGACTCGGAGTGTCCCTCAGACGCCATCTTCTCTTCTGCCGCCGCCGCGCTCGCTCGAATCGACTGCGGGAGACACCGCGCGGCCACCGTAGCCGCGGCGGAGCGCCTTACGCGTCCAATCAGCGCCGCGCGACGACTCCCCACGTCTTCCCCCGCGAGGCCAATGAGGGCGCCCGCTCGATTTTCTAGAGCCGCCGAACGAGCTGTGACCAATCAAGGACGAGGATAGGGGAAGGTTCAAGAGGATAAATGGGAAGCGCGTTGGCTTCTGGGAGCTGTGGTCTCTTGAGGCTGGAGAGACAAGGACCAATTACTGTATTGCCTGTGCTTTATTTTGGTTTCACGCGTGACGTGGCTTTGGTCCAGCTGGGCTGTTTGGCATGTGCTGCTTCATTTTTTAAATTTTATTTTAGATTTTTTATCCTGCCTTTATTATTTTTATAAATAACTCAAGGTGGCGAACATACCTAATACTCCTTCCTCCTCCTATTATCCCCATAACAACCCTGTGAGGTGGGTTGGACTGAGGGAGAGGGACTGGCCCAAAGTCACCCAGCCAGCTTTCATGCCTAAGGCGGGACTCGAACTCACTGTCTCCTGGATTCTAGCCTGGGGTCTTAACCACTATGTACAGTATATTGGCATCCTGCTTCTCAAAGGAAAAAGCTTGCAGAAAACCATGTTTCCTGGCCGGGCTTGGACAACGAGACACAGGATCGAAAAGTAGTTTACTTCTTTAATCCAAACCAACTTTGGTCTATCTCTGAAAAGCACTTTCCAAAGTTACAGCCACTAGTTGCCTTTGATCTGATTGGAAGGGGAAACGATTAAAAAGGGAAAGTCACTATATTGAAGGCATGGAATTGAATTTCAATTATATTGAAACAAACCCAGTTTAGATTTGGACATGGGCCCATTCACATCTTGTACACCGCTGCTCTAGGTTCTGTCAACTTAACAGTAAAGACCAGATGGGAAGGAAAGAGGCTTTGTAACTATCCGTTTTTATTATTTTCACATTTGGAGAGGTTCCATAGATCAGTGAGAGTTGCACCTCTACAGTTTATGCAAAAATGTTTAGATTCAGTCCAAGCTTGCTTAAGTTCAAAATCTTCTGCTAACAATTGATGGGAAAGATATTTCTCTGTCTGAAAGCTGAAAAATTGCTCACTGGAAGCAATGTAGAAAATAGTAAAATAAAGCCATGGCCTGAAGTTCCGACACACAGCAGCTCTAGCCTCTGAAACAAATTTTGGAGCTGGTATATATCCAAACCCAGCAAGGACAGCAAGGTTTAAACTGCCATATGCTGAGAGTTGCAACTTGATTTAATTAACACAATGTTGTATTTACTGTAAGGTCATCAAAATAAGCCGCTATGCCAACTTTTTAACTGCAGCGGTTGATGGTAGCATAAAAAAAAATTCTGATCTCTCTCTCTCTTTCATTTGGGAAAGAAGTCCTCTTCAGATGTCTGTAAGGAGAAGTTAGGGAAATTGGTCCTCCATATCCTCATTTTCTGACAAAGCTCAAAAGCTGCATTTGTATGACATCCTTAACCACGTTTGGTCTTACAATGGTTTATAGGATTAACCAATGTTCTAGGTTTCCACGACACACAAAACCATAAAGGAACCGTACAAGTTAGGTTTGTGTGACATGCTATGTTGTGTGGTTTAGTGAAACCTAGAAATACAGGCTACGAGGCATTGGCTGTTTTCTTTATTTTATCTGCATAGCAACCCTGCCACATAGGCTAGGCTAAGAGAGCACGGTCTAAATCATTCACCAACATTCAGAGCAGAGGGAAAAATTAGAATCATAAAGTTGGAAAGGATCTCAGAGGTCATCTAAGTCAATCTACTGCTAGTGTAGAATCCATGAAAGAATTTTGGACAGATGGATACCTTGCGTCTGTGATACCACTTCATGTTCTATTCTATGACACCTCTTACCCTCAAGAAATTCCTGACAGTAATGCAGTTTGAACTCTGATCCTCTGGAACCAAGGCTTTTTTTAAAAAATAATTTTATTGAGCTGTAAAAGAGCTACGGCCAACATTTCTTAAATCCACTTAAGCCATCCATGTGAGGTGGTGGTCCACAGTCACCTCGTCAGGATGTTTTAATTGATTTTCCTGCACCCTCTAAAAAGGTTGGACAGGACAATCTGTGGGGTCTCCTCCAACTTTCCAGTTCTATGATTCTACAGCGCGATTCTGTGACTCCCTAATTTTTGAGCAAAACCTAACAAAGTCTAGCTTTCTCCAAGCCTGGGTCCCAAATCAGGCCTAACTACAACTCCCATGATTCTATTCATATCTTCCTTCTTACTCATTTGTGCTCTCGCACCAGAGAGCTAAAATATTAGTTTGTCTGGGCCTCATTGTAGAAGCCTCGAGACCTCCCACCGATGGGGGTTTATATAGCTTAGTATTACAGCAGTTATATTCCGTACTGACCACTGGGATAATCCCCATAAAGCAGTGTTTCTCAGCCTTGGCAACTTTAAGTTGTGTGGCTATGCTGGCTGGGGAATTCTGGGAGTTGAAGTCCACACATCTTAAAATGGCTGAGGTTGAGGAACCCTGCCATAAAGGGTACCTAACACATGAGGACTACCTACCTTGGACAAATTCCAACAAGAACAAAACAGGTCATATAGTGCCACCTAGTGCTCAGTAGGGAATATACCTGCTGTCACTTCCATGATTCTCAGCATACAGGTAGTCCTCACTTAAGGACCATCATTGGGACTGGAATTTTGGTTGCTAAGTGAAGCAGTATTTTACGACCTTTTTTGTAGAGGTCATTAAGCAAATCACTGTGGTTGTTAAGCAAATCAAGCGGTTCCCCAATGATTTTGCTTGTCAGAAGCTGGCCGGGAAGGTCAAAAATGGTGATCAAATGACCACGGGACGCTGCGACAGTCATAAATGCAAACCGGTTGCCGAGTGCCCAAATTGTGATCGTGTGACCATGGGGACGCTGCAACAACCATCAACAACAAATTGATAGAATATTAGTCATGATAATGTAAATGAATAAGACTGGATTTAAATTTGATAAGGGGCTCATTTACATTGTGATCTAAATGTATTTTAATATTTAATTGGGACTTGTTAAGTTAGATTTAAAACTATTTCAAATCAGAGGGTTTATATTTTAAAGCCCAATGTGTTTACCATGTAGAATTCTAACTTGTACTGGTCAGTGGCCGTGATAAATTGAACTTGAACTTGAACCGTAAGTGGGAGGACCAGTCGTAAGTCTGTTTTTCCAGCACCGTCATAAGCCTGAACCACCAGTAAACGAATGGTTGTTAAGTGAGGACTACCTGTACATGGCAGAGGGGTAATAGCAATGGAAGCCACAGTCCAGGGAAAGCAGAGATTGGGAAAGGCTTCTGGATGTTAAAGAAGAGGAGATTAATTCTGTCAAATGGATGGATGGTCTGAGGGGCGGGAAGAATTCAGCTGAGGTTTTAATCGATACCTCAAAGAAAGTGTCCAAGATCTTGTCGCTGGTGGCAGCCTGTGACTGGAATTGCTGTTGTTGGTTCTCAATAGCCGTCATCAACTGGAAGTAACTGTAGAGAAGCTGCCATTCGCTGAAAGAGGCAAAAAAAGAAAAAAGTTTGGTTCTTTTCCAGCTGCTGTCACCATCTTCTCCTGCTTAGGGATCGCTGGAAAATCTAATTTCAGGGAAGAAAAGCAAGCTTAGGTTTCCGTCCACAATGCCTGGAAACCAGTTTTTTTAAAAAATCTCAGATTTCCCCATCTCTTCTCACATCCATGAGATCACCCATGTCTCAACAGCTCTTAGCACAACAGGGTGATCAATAGTTAGAGTCGTATGGCTGGGTTTGCACACCACACTGACCCCTAAGCTAAGGAATTACTAGCATCACCCATTTGGTATGAAGTTTGCTGCTGCCTAGGTTTTTTTGCCATTTTCTAGTAATTTATAGGAGCCCCTTAGCCCACAGGGCTCTTGGAAAGTTCATTTTGAGGCACGAGATACCCAAAATTAGGAGAGGCTGCTTCCTGCCAGAAAGCCTGGCTCTCAATCTCACCAGTCAGTCAGCTCAAGGCTGTCGTATTTTTCCATCACTGTCTTCCTGAAAAGGTTTTCTTCTTGCATTACTTTCAACTTGGCCTTCTCTGCATCCAGCAAAGATGAGAAAAGGGGTCTAGTTAGCAGGGTGTTCAGTCTACATTCTACAGTCTACATCCGTGTTTCTCAACCTTGGCCGCTTGAAGATGTGTGGACTTCAACTCCCAGAATTCCCCAGCCAGCATGGCTGGCTGGGGAATTCTGGGAGTTGAAGTCCACACATCTTCAAGTGACCAAGATTGAGAAACACTGGTCTACATAGTTCATCTTGACCCCACCCCACCCTTCGCAGGGAATAGCAGAGGCTGGAAGCTGGGATACTGTTAGCCCTGCGAGGTAGTCCAGTCAAGAAGAATAACCAGGAGTCCTAGCTCTATTATAAGGCTACTTTAAGAGAATCTTTCAAGACTGAAAGTATTTCTCCCCTCCTTTCCTTTTACTCTCCGAAAAACTAGGGAGGGTCCTTTCTGAAACCTTTCCCACGCCCTCCCTCCTTCTGTGGGCTGGGATATCTTTTACACGCTGGTTGTCCCATCTGCAGCTCTCCCTCCTGTCTCCCAAGGCCATTCCCACATGCCATTCCAGGCGCACAACTTTCTGGCAACAAGGTGTGCCTGTTGGGGTGGGGGAATCCTTAAAATCCATAGGGGATGTGGATGGGACACCACAACATTTATCTCTTTGGCTTGCTTATTGCAGGGGTTCAGGAAGGTTTAAGGGGTAGCAAGAGTTATTTAATTCTGCCAGGAGATGCTTGGGAATTGGCAACCCCCCCCTCCATCGTCTACTTTCAAGATGTCCCTGCAACGCTAAGTCAAAATCAGTCTCCTGAGATGAGGGGGGCATCTTCTTGCCTTATTTATTTGTTTATTAGGTTGACATCCCACTTTTTATTAGATTGACATCCCACTTGGATTTTGTACAACTCATAATGCTCCCGCCTCCTATTTTTCCCACAAAACGACCCTGTGAGGTGGGCCGCGTGGAGAGGAAGCCCTGGCCCGAAGTCACCCAGCCGGCTTCCAGGCCTAAGGGTTGCCCAGAGCGTCTCCGTCTCCTGGCTTCTAGTTCAGCATTTTCACTGCCACACCCAACCGGCCTCCCACCTGCCCGTGGGCCGGGCCCCAGTCCTGACTAAGCCAAACCCTTTGCTCAACTTTGCGGCAGGCCCCCCCTGCCCACCCCAATGTGACCATCACCTGCTTGCTTGCTGGGATCATCTTCTGCAGTGCTCTCCTTTAGCTGGATCATTTTTTGCTAATCCAAGAGCGAGGGAAATAAAGTCAGTAATGGCAGGAAGGGAGGGGGAGCTGGATGGATGGGAAACGACCCTTGTGTCTGATCCACTCTTAAAAAACCACCTCACAGCTTGGACTAGACCCAAACCAGTGAAGTTGCTGGACCAACAATAATCTCCATCCTCCTCCCAATTAGCGTGCAGGGTAGACTGCCTTAATCTTCTTGAGCAGCATGGCCAATAGACTACATTTACCATCACCCCCAATAAGTATGGATGACCACTACACTTCCCATCACCTTCAATCAGCAGGGGTGAGGGACTACATTTCCCATCATCCCTACTCAGTACAGCTGATAAGTATACTTCCCATCCTGTCAGTGTAGCTGTTTTGACTATACTTCCCATCACCCCCGTCAACATGGCTGATGGACTACACCTCCTATCATCCCCAGTCAGCATGACTGATGGATTATCCAGTCAGTGTAGCTGATGGCCCACGGTCACCCCAGTCTCCATAACTGGATTATCCTTCCCATCATCCCCAGTCAGTATGGCTGTTGCCTACACTTTCCCCACTCCAGTCAGCTTGGCTGATGGACTACATTTCCCATCATCCCCAGGCAGCATGGCTGATGGGCTGCAGCTTCTATCACACGCACACACGCACACCCATCAGAACTGATGATCTACAGACATTGTTGAGCAAAGTTACCAACGGACAGGATTCCCATTGGCCTGCAGGCATTGCGAGCAACGGATAACATCTCCCAAGCTGTCTATGAAGGTTCTCAGTCATCCAGGTGGAATTGTCTGTAGCTTGAATCATGTCAACTGGATTTCTATTTTCTCAGTGGAAACGTTTTGCTCCTTATCCAAGGATAAGGATAAGGATAAGGAGCGAAACGTTTCCACTGAGAAAATAGAAATCCAGTTGACATGATTCAAGCTACAGACATCTCTCAAGCTGGTGGAGGATGATGGGAGTGGCAGTTGGAGGCCCGGTCGAGTTTCTCCACTCAGCTTCCAGTCTCTACTCCTTCATCCTCCACCTGTACATCTGGTGGAGTGGTAATTTCTTCCTACATTATCTCTGGTCCACTAAAGTCAAATGGAATCTCAAATGAATCCTTGGGATTTGATTTTAACTGATGAATTTTACTGCCTTCAATGAAAAGGATCAACTTACCCCATTGTTTTAAATATACAGCTAGTCCTCACTTAACAACCGTTCGTTTAGTGACAGTTCGGACTTACAAAGGTGCTGAAAAAAACGACTTATAACCGGTCCTCACACTTAGGACCGTTGCAGCGTCCCCGCGGTCACATGATCACGATTTGGGCGCTTGGATTTATGCATCCAAATGGGAAGACCAGGGCAATTGTTCGCCTCCTCCCCCCACCAAAAAAAAGACAAGGATTGACCTTCAGTCTCTTCTTCTCCTGGCGTTTGAGGAGGGACATCTGAAAATTATCCACCAGGACTGCAATCACCAGGCTGCAAGAGGGAGGGGGGGCATGTGAGAACCCACTATTTTGGGGTGTGGCATAATACAGCGTCTAGTAAACTGACCCCACGCTAAAAGACATACATAGATAGAATTAAACTTCTGTTTCCTAAAAAAGCTGCTTCTATGTGTTCCTTTTTCTACAGTGGCCAGTGGTTGAAAACTAGTCAGCATGTGTATCATTCAACAGAAAGGTCATTTAGGTAGGAAGATGGGTTTAGCCACCAGATAATTATCTGATTTGCTGGCTAGACCCATCGTATTGGAGATGGAGCATTTTACTGATTGGGCAAAACCCTAAAGCAGAGCTTTCCAAACTGTGTGTCGGGACACGTTAGTGTGTCAGCTGTAGTGTCTGGGTGTGTCCAGGCTGCTGCTGCCTCCGAGCCCTGCCAGGATTCCACACAGGTCCTAGTGCCTGCCTTGTGCCCTGCTGCCTCCAAACCTGCTGTGATTCCGCGCAGGTCCTAGTGCCTGCCTTGTGCCCTGCTGCCTCCAAACCTGCTGTGATTCCGCGCAGGTCCTAGTGCCTGCCTTGTGCCCTGCTGCCTCCAAACCTGCTGTGATTCCGCGCAGGTCCTAGTGCCTGCCTTGTGCCCTGCTGCCTCCAAACCTGCTGTGATTCTGCGCAGGTCCTAGTGCCTGCCTTGTGCCCTGCTGCCTCCAAACCTGCTGTGATTCCGCGCAGGTCCTAGTGCCTGCCTTGTGTCTTGCTGCCTCCAAACCTGCTGTGATTCCGCGCAGGTCGCAGTGCATGCTTTGTGCCTTGCTGCCTCCAAACCAGCTGTGATTCCACGCAGGTTCTAGTGCCTGCCTTGTGCCCTGCTGCCTCCAAACCTGCTGTGATTCCGCGCAGGTCCTGGTGCCTCCCTTGTGCCCTGCTGTAAGAGTGCGTCGCGAAATGATGCCCTGCTGTAAGAGTGTGTCACGAAATGATGCATGTCTAAAAAGTGTGACACCAACATGAAAAGTTTGGAAAGCCCTGCCCTAAAGGTTGGTTTCACTTGCTGTGTTCTATAAAATTGGGAGGATCCTGTTTGGGAAGGGGGAGGAGGAAGAGGAAGAGGAGGGATCAAGAGGGAAGCCCTGCCTAACAATATCCAAACCGAAGGCACAGATTATTTCTCTCCAATCCAACACCTTTGGCACATGCAAGGTTGCATGGGCTCACATCAACTCTTACGTCAGAGCTTTCCAAACTGTGTGTCGCAACACAAAGGTGTGTCGCCACACACAGTCTGGTGTGTCGCCACACAACCCGGAAGCGCTGATCATCATCAGCGCTTCTGAGTTTTCCCGCGGCAACACACAACGGCGGCGTGCAAAAACGCGAAAGCGGCAGCAGCACTTCTGGGTTTTTGCGCGCTGCCGCAACGGCGGCACTTCCGGGTTTTCCCGCGGCGACACACCAATGGCGGTTGGTGTGTCGCCGCGGGAAAACTTTGGAAAGCCCTGTCTTACGTTCTTGGGACAACCACAAGTTTTTGTATCTCTAATGTTGGACAGGAAGATCCATAACAGCTTTCCTGGCTGGGGAATTCTGGGAGTTGAAGTCCACACATCTTCAAGTTGCCAAGGTTGAGAAACTCTAGTTTAGGGGGTCTGAACAAGAGGAATCTGTCTTAAGTATCTTTCAGTGGGGAATCCATCAGTGAATTTTGAATTACCACTCCTCTCAGCTCATAATAGCACACCAACTAATTTTAAAAAATGAGGAGGTTTAATTGTAGCATGGGTGGAAAGAATGCAGATGCTAGGGGTTCTCCACCTCCAGGGATATTTTGAAAGACCACATAATATTGATATTTTTGAAACAGTTTTAAATCCCGTTTCAGTGACCACAACGGGCACAAATCTGGTATAAGTCCCCTTATCCTCCTTGGCAACTTTTCTGGTTTTTTCAGATCAGCCACAGAGCTGTTAAAAGGATCAAGGCGAAGCCTGGGTGAAAATATCAGAATTTGGGAACTCTTTCAGAGGCTCGTAAGCAGTTTGTTCCTCAACAGCCCACCTGCATCTGGATGGTGTCGCCTGGGCCATACTTACTTGAGAAGCAAAAAATATTCCACAAGGATATAGATGATTAGAAAAATAATAATGTACCAGGCGCCTGGAAGGAAGAAAGGGAATACGGTGTGGAGGGATATTCCAGATAACAGGTCGTCCATATGATCCCAGCCACTGCCATGACGTGAACCAACATCTTGCAAGTTCTATTTGAATGCACATCATCAGGAATTACCCAGCAAGCCTGTGACCTAGCGCAGGTGCAAGGGCATTATGGGAACTTACTACAGCACCCTGTGATAACAGATAAGACTTAGTGATGGAAAAAGGGGTTCCCCCAATGCCCTTTGTCAGGACATCTAAGCCACAAACTGAGTATTCCTAGAACCAGTTCAACCAATTCAAGTATTTGCTCCCACGGAACTCACTACCACAAGATGCAGCCCTTAACTTTTGAAAGGAAAAGACAAATTCGTGCGAAATCAAGAGTCACAATGGCTCTTCCTTACTGCTAAGTTGAAGTGTTATCCACCAGTGCTTGAGCACACAGAAAAGTAGGCGATTGGTGGATTCCCCCAGCTTCGTTTACCCTCCCCCCAAGTGTCAAGTGGCTGGGGAATTCTGGGAGTTGAAGTCCACCCATCTTAAAGTTGCTAAGTTTGAAAAACATTGGCTTAGCACAATGTGTGAGTGCTGTACAGGTAGTCTTCACTTAACAACCATTTGTTTAGTGACAGTTCGGACTTACGACGGTGCTGAAAAAAACAACTTGCAACCGATCCTCACACTTACAACTGTCACAGCATCCCCGCAGTCATGTGATCACAATTTGGGCGCTTGGCAACTGGTTCGCATTGATGACCATCGCAGCGTCCCGTGGTCATGTGATCGCCATTTTCTACATTCCCAACCAGCTTCTGGCAAGCAAAATCAATGGGGAACCGCATGATTTGCTTAACGACCACATGGTTCGCTTAATGCCCACAGTGATTCCTTTACCACCGCTGGAAAAAAGGTCGTAAAATTGGGTTGGAATTTCTTAATGACTGCTTCACTTAGCAACCGAAATTCCGGTCCCAATTGTGGTAGTTAAGTGAGGACTACCTGTATTCATTCATTCATTCATTCATTCATTCATTCATTCATTCATTCATTCATCACATCAATCTATACTGCGCTTCGTTTGTTTGTAGCTTACCATGTTGGAGGACCCCAGTCATTATGGGGTACAAGTCTCAGTTTACGGCTTCACGTGACGTGTGAAATTACCTGCTGCAGTTGAGTCATTATACCACAGTTGAACAAACCATGGCTTCTTGTGCTGCAGAAACTGAGGGGGGAAATGGCGCCTTGGGGAATGAATTCCCCACCCCAGACTTAACAAATTCTTACGTCTCCCTACCTGCATTGTAGCAGGTAAGATAGATAAGCGACCAGTCGTCCAAAGTGAAAAGCTGAAAAAGGGTGAAGATGGTTCTGAAGAGATCCCCGAAATGTTTCTCATCCGCTTCGCTGAACGTGTCCCGCAGCACCACAGAAGACATGACTGGGATCGGAAGTCAGGGGGGTCAAGGAAGAGACAGCAGTTCTCAGGGACTTAGAGGGGCGGAAGAGATGTGCGGGTTTCGAACCTGTGCTTCCATCTGTTTTAAACATGGGACACATCTAGGAGAAAGTGGAGGCCGTTGATTCAAGCAGGGGTTTTCTGTGAAACTGACTCGGGTAGGTTTAGAAATTGACGCGACTCTTAAAATTGTGTGGTGGAGTTGGTTAGAAATCTGGCTGGCTGTGAACAGGCCAGCCAAGTTTCGGCTTAATTTCTGTGCAGATCTCTGGGTTCACAAACAATCAATGCACTTGACACAAACAGTTGCGGTGCATAATTGCAAGGCACAAGGCACACACAGTCCATGCACTTTGATAAAGATGCACTGATTATGGCCCATTAACACACACACACATATCCGTTCCATCGTGTCTGATTCTCGGAGACTGCCTGGACAAGTCCCTGCAGTTTTCTTGGCAAGGTTTTTCAGGCTGAGAGAGAGTGACTGGCCCAAGGTCACCCAGCCGGCTTTGTGCCCAAGGCGGGACTAGAACTCAGAGTCTCCCAGTTTCTAGCCTGATACTTTAACCACAACACCGAACTGGCTCTAACTACTCCAAACTACTCCAAACTGGCTCAAAATGATATAGGAGGTTATAAAAAATACAGTACTTCTTTTTCAACACCTCCTTCTCCTCCTCTTGTGCTTAAAACACAACCCATAGGTGTAAGCTTTACAGGTAGTCCTCACTTAACGACCACAATTGATCCTGGAATTTCGGTTGCTAAGCAAAGCGGTCATTAAGCGAATCTGACCTGATTACAACCTTTTTTGCAGCGGTTGTTAAGCAAATCACCACAGTTGTTAAGCAAACCATGTGGTTGTTAAGCGAATCACGCGGCTCCCCATTGATTTTGCTTGCCAGAAGTCAGCCGGGAAAGTCAAAAATGGCAATCACATGACCACGGGACACTCTGACGGTCATAAATGTGAACCGGTTGCCAAGCACCCAAATTGTGATCATGTGACTGTGGGGACACTGCAATGGTCATAAGTGTGAGGACCAGTCATGTCATTTTTTTCAGCACCGTCTTAAGTCTGAACTGTTACTAAACAAATGGTTGTTATTTGAGGGCTACCTGTACATTCACGTTTTAAGTACCACGGATTCTGTTTTCATAATAATAGCAGGCCAATTGAGCAGAACATTTAAAAACAAATTCTTTCTCCTACTGACTCCTGTACAAAAGGGTCTTCAGTTTGGGCTGGGGTGAAAAACACAATGCCCACCTAACAATACTGTCCGACTCTCAGAAATTAATAAAATAGCATTCAAACTTAAACATGCCCCAAATCTTACGAAGTGGCTATATCTCCAAATGTCTCTGCATTTCCACTTGAAATAAGAAGTTAGCCATGTTTAATTTTAATTGTGTGTGTGTGCATACAGATGCACACACATACATACACACACATAAAACATAAATAAAATTTAAATCTTAATGTTTAAAAAACATTTTATTTAAAAAAAAACTATCGGGGGTGGGTGTCCTGCAATGCTGTGCAAAATCACGCAACAATACTTATTGACTGAAAAGGTGATGGACATTTATGTAAATCCTGCTCCGGTTAAAATCCCTATGGCTAAAATTGAGACAATCCGGCTGACTTGGGGTCATGGTTCTCTCTTGGGCTGGCCTACCTCAAAAGGGTTGTTGTGAGGTTAAAACTATGAGGAGAGGGGAAAGCCAGCCAGCCATCCAATAGAAGACAATCTCTGTAGCTCAGGGTTGAACTGTGGAGTCCATCGTGCTCTCTGAGCTTGGTCGTTGGCTTGCAGATGTTTCATGACCCAACTAGGGAACATCATCAGT
This sequence comes from Charina bottae, assembly GCA_023362775.1. Lineage (NCBI taxonomy): Eukaryota > Metazoa > Chordata > Lepidosauria > Squamata > Charinaidae > Charina > Charina bottae. Next base: position 5,180,553 of record JALMGJ010000026.1, on the reverse strand, counting down.
GCTAGTGAGTGTGGGGTTTGCTCCCTGTTTATATACAGTGGCTTGCCCTGCCAGTGTTGGGGGTGTGTGGGGTGCATGTTGGTGTTGGTGGAGATGGGGGTGCAAGCAAACAACCAACCTCAGAGGGCACCAAGGACTCCAAAGCCATCTATGTTGCTTTAAACTCCGTGGAGGAAAGATGGTATAAGCCAGTGTTTTTCAAACTTGGCAACTTTAAGATGGGTGGACTTCAACTCCCAGAATTCTGGAAGTTGAAGTCCACCCAACTTAAAGCATGCTGGCTGAGGAATTCTGGGAGTTGAAGTCCACCCATCTTAAATCATGCTGGCTGGGGAATTCTGGGAGTTGAAGTCCACCCAACTTAAAGCATGCTGCCTGGGGAATTCTGGAAGTTGATGTCCACCCAACTTAAAGCATGCTGGCTGGGGAATTCTGGGAGTTGAAGTCCACCCATCTTAAAGCATGCTGGCTGGGGAATTCTGGGAGTTGAAGCCCACACAGCTTAAAGTTGCCAAGTTTGAAAAACACTGGTATAAGCAGAGAGAATAAATTAACAAATGCTTTTGATTAGATATATACCCACCATCAGCTTCCCCCGGCCCCCACCCTGTTCCTTGCTGGGAGGATACATAAGAAAGAGAACATGAGAAGAATAATAGCTCCAATGGACTTGAAAGAAAGCATAAACGTGCCCGTGATTTCTTGCAGATTCTCCGTCACCCTACAAGAAAACCAGCAAAAAAGAAAAAGAAAAAGAAATAGAGGGGTTATTAAGGTGTCTTTTCCCCTGGCATTTCACAGTCAACCTCTTTAGTTACTGAATTTGGTGTCCCCAAAGATTGGCCTGTCCTGATTTATTAGGATGGGCCTGTATTCCTGTCCCCGAATGGGGAGAGCAGGGGAAATGCTTCCTCTGATGACTTCCAATTCGAGTCTTGGTCAGCTGGCGGATTTTGGTGCTGACCGGAGGGTGAGGAGGAAGCGGATGGCGCGGATGGCGCGGACCCCCTTGAAGATTTTGAGGACCCGGAAGAGTGTGACCGTGTTGCCTCGTTTTCCCTTGCTGGCGGAGAGGAACAGTGAGAGCATAAAGTCCAACACCGTCATGATCATGATGAAGAAATCTGGGCAGGGAAGAGGAAGGAGGGGGGAAAATAAATAAAGGGAAATCCACAAGAGTAGTAAAGAGTTGTCAGCTGAGCTGCCAGTGAGGGGTAAAGACATTCCCAGAGCATGGGCAGAGGGCATTGGAGCCTGCTCTTTTCTCTCATGTCCATTTTATTTTATTTTATTATTTTATTTTATTTTATTTTATTTTATTTTATTTTATATTTTATTTTATATTTTATTTTATTTTATTTTATTATTTTATTTTATTTTATTATTTTATTTTATTTTATTTTATTATTTTATTTATTTTATTATTTTATTTTATTTTATTATTTTATTTATTTTATTATTTTATTTTATTTTATTTTATCTTTTATTTTATCTTTTATTTTATATTATTTTATTTTATTTTATATTTTATTATTTTATTTTATATTTTATTTTATTTTATTTTATTATTTTATTATTTTATTTTATTTATTTTATTTTATTTTTATTGTATTTTAATTTAATTTAATTTAATTTAATTTAATTTTATTATTTATTTTATTTTATTTTATTTTATTATTTATTTTATTTTATTTTATTATTTATTTTATTTTATTATTTTATTTTATTTTATTTTATTTTATTTTATTTTATTATTATTTTATTTATTTTATTTTATTTTATTTTATTATTTTATTTTATTTTATTTTATTTTATTATTTTATTTTATTTTATTTTATTTTATTTTATTTTATTATTTTATTTTATTATTTTTACTTCAAATTTAGTCATCGCCCATCTCACTCAGAGAGCGACTCTGGGCTGTTTTTAAGATAATGTTCATTTCATATCAGCTAATTAAAAAAAACCCAGTTATTAATACCCATCTTTGTACTAAATCAAAAGCATAATCTTCAAAGAGTTGGGTTATGTTGGTTGCAGTGTCAGAAAATACCCAGATTGACTAAAATGATCAGAAATGTCTATTTCTTCCAAATAATATGAATTAACATGTTATATGATATAACATGAATATAACATGTTATTTACATGTTGGATAAATACAGGCAGTGAGTGGGTCATCCCATGTCTAAGTCATGCTTGGTTTAATCCTGGTTTATTGTATGAACCAGAGTTTTCTAAACCAGACTGGTTTTGTCCAGTACCTTTTATGTGGCCTCATACAGGTAGTCCTCATTTAATGACCACAATTACAGGTAGTCCTCATTTAATGACCACAATTGGAACCGGAATTTCAGTTGCTAAGTGAAGCGGTCATTAAGTGAATCCAACCCAATTTTACCACCTTTTTTCGGCAGTCATTAAGTGAACCACGTGATCATTAAGTGAATCACATGGTTCCCCATTGATTTTGCTTGCCAGAAGCCGGCTGGGAAGGTTGAAAATGTCAATCCTGTGACCACGGGACGCTGTGACGGTCATAAATGCAAACCTGTTGCCCAGCACCCAAATCGTGATCACGTGACTGCAGGGACGCTGTGACGGTCGTAAGTGTGAGAACCAGTCGTTAGTTGTTTTTTATAACACCGTTGTAAGTCTGAACCGTCAGTAAATGGATAGTTGTTAAGTGAGGACTACCTGTACTGTAAATATGTCTAGATGCAAAATAGCAGATACGTTTCTGCACATCCACAGAGTTTTTTAAGGCTTCAGTCAAGAGGTTGCCGGTAATTTGGTTGAAGACTTCAAAAAATTTTTTAGAAGGAGCAATAGGGCCACAGACCATACTTCTGGAATCACTGAAACCATGGCCTGTTTCAGACAACATGCTAGGCTAAAATCCAACACGTGGCATTCCATGGGTGAACGCTCCCATTGTCTGGTCCAGGTTTGCACCCATTGCAAGCCCGCCGTTGTGACTTCCCCCGTCCCTTGATGCCATGGCTAAAGACTCACCAATGTCATTCCAGGGGTCACGGAAATAGTCGATGTCCAATGCAATTAATTTCAGAATGGCCTCCACTACGTAGACACAAAGGAAAATGGGATCGAAAGCAGAGAAGAACCATTCTAAAGAGGGGGTGAAAGAGAGACCAGGAGAACCGATGTTATGAAAGAGATCGCCCTCTGTAATGGTCTGTGGGAATGACCTTGGGAGAGAGGAGGAAGAGCTGCAGACTAGGCAGCAGTCAGACAAATGGCAGCCGAGTCCGCAGAAGGAATGGGGGGAAGGGACCCTCCCTAGTTTCTTGGACTGTGAAGGCGAGGGGCGGGGAGAGGGACTTTCAGACTTGCAAGATTCTGTTAATGGCACCTTACAATACTGTAAAGATAGAACTAGTACTTCTGGAGTGTTTCTTGTCTGGACTACCTCACAAGGCTGACACCCTCTTCCATAATAACAGCATCATCTTCTCTTCTCTTCTCTTCTCTTCTCTTCTCTTCTCTTCTCTTCTCTTCTCTTCTCTTCTCTTCTCTTCTCTTCTCTTCTCCTCTCCTCTCCTCTCCTCTCCCCTCCCCTCCCCTCCCCTCCCCTCCCCTCCCCTCCCCTCCCCTCCCCTCCCCTCCCCTCCTCTTCTATTGCAATCCTAATCCTAATCCTAATCGTAATCCTAATCTTAATCCTAATTCCATTTCCATTTCCATTTCCATTTCCATTTCCATTTCCATTATTACAGGTCACAGACCCAACCCAACCTACATATCAAGACAATTTGATTAAATACAATAAAATAAAACCGGGGGATAAAAGGGTAAAGAAAAAAGAGGGGAAAATACTATTTAATAAAATAAGGAAAAAAACACAATCACACTCTAGCACTTTATGCAGTATTCCATAGAGCAGGGGTAGCCAACCTTTTTGGCATGAGGGATCAATTTCGTGGAAGATAATTTTTCCATGGACCGGGGGGGTGGGGTTTGCAGGCGGGAGCCAATCACGCGGACCGGGGGTGGGGTTTGCAGGCGGGAGCCAATCACGCGGACCGGGGGCAGGGTTCGGAGACCGGCATGGCAGCCTGGTTCCTAACAGGCCACGGACCGGTACCAGTCCGTGGTCTGGTGGTTGGGGACCCCTGCCATAGAGTACAGCCAAAAAATCAGCCCCCAATTAATTTGTCATTAATAATACATGGAATGGGTTCTACAGGCTGCAAACACAAACTTTGTAACAGCTTGTTATTTTAGGGTCTTGATCCTTGGGGCCAATAGGCCTCTTATAATAATGCTGCTAGCTATTAGGGCTGGGGCAGACTGGCATCTTGTTGGCTGATATTTGAATTTGCGGGCATAATGGTTCTTCTCCACCAGAAAGTGGGAAAAGCAAAAGATTCTTCCAAACTGAGTTATAACTAGGATGACCATATTTCCTTGAGACAAAAACGGGACAAGAGGAACCGAGAGCCGGAAGTAGGTGGAGCGGCGTGAAAGAGACAGAGCAGCTGATTGGAGGGAACCCGGAAGAGGAATCGCCCCTGCCTATCGCGCTGCTTGGCCCGCCTCTCCCACCTCCTTTGCAGCGCGCTGATAGGCGGAGGCGATTCCTACTTCTGGCTCTCGGTTCTGGCTCTCGGAGTCTGGCCTGGCGGCAGGGACAGACTAGTTCCTGACAGGTTTTTTAAAAAACGGGACAAAATTGACTTTTATATTAAAAGGACGGGATGGTTCGGAAATGTTAAAAAAACAGGACTGTCCCGTTCAAAACGGGACGTATGGTCAGCCTAGTTATAACCCAAGCAGTTACTTAAGGGGGAAAAAAAAATCTCCTGACCTAAACGTCAACCGGACAAAGAGTCCTTTCTCCAAGGTGGAGAATCCATGGTTCTCCATATCTCCTCTATTTTCCAACCATATCTACTAATGGAAAAGTCTCTGTTGGAATGGATGTGATTCCCATAGACAGATCCCTGTGGTTTAATTGGCTACAATATAGAAATGGTTTCCTACTGCTTTTTTCCAGATGTTTTACAGTATCTACTTCCTAGTCTAACCTCCAGACTTGGAATTTCTGGTAGACTCCCATCCTTCTTCCGAACAAGTTAGAGCATTTTGAGATCAGCCGAGATCAGCTCAGCACTATTGTCTGCTGGGCGAAGGCCTCGACAGAACTTCTCGGAAGCACTTTGAGACCTCAAGGCGACGTACGGACTCACCTCCCCGAATCTCGACCAAAACAAATGTCTGGATCACCAGCAGGATTGTATTGATGGCCACCACAGTACAGATGAAGACGTCGAACAATAAGGATTGGGTCAATTCAAAGATGATCTTCCTCAGTTGAACGAGATATGGGTAGACCTTTTGCCAGGTGTGGTTCAGTATCTCTTTTATCGTCAAGTGCCGACGGTAGTGATGGTGGCGGCGGTGATGAGAAGTCTTTCCCTTGACTAGGAGAGGAGAGGGAGCCAAGTTAGAACCAGGAGAGGAAGAAGAAAGATAGAGAAACCGGTTTCCTCCAGACCAGGTTTCAAACTGCACAGGTGTGCTACAGCCGAGCAATGCAACTTCTCCAAATTATGGAAGGACACGTTAAGTTCTTTCTTCTTCCTTCCTTCCCTTGTAATGGGAAGAAGGAATCACCTTGAGGGAGGAAGAGTCTTCCTTGTCTCAAGGAAATATGGTCATCCTAGTTATAACTCAGTTTGGAAGAATCTTTTGCTTTTCCCACTTTCTGGTGGAGAAGAACCATTATGCCCGCAACCAAGACAATGGTCAGATAAAAGAAATCTGAGTCCGGGCTAGAACCGTAACCTGAGAAAGCGTCTCAGACAAGACCCTCTCTAGTTCTCACTAAGATAAAGGGAGGGAGGGGGGGAAGCGCATTTAAACTTGCAAGATTTTGTTACTATAATCTTATACAGGTAGTCCTCACTTAACGACCATTCGTTTAGTGATGGTTCGGACTTATGACGGTGCTGAAAAACTGGCTTACGACCGTCACAGCATCCCCACAGTCACATGATCATGATTCGGGCGCTTGGCAACTGGTTCACATTTACGACCATTGCAGCGTCCAATGGTCATGTGATCGCCATTTTTCGACCTTCCCAGCTGGCTTCCGGCAAGCAAAATCAATGGGGAACCGCGTGATTCGCTTAACGACCATGTGGTTCGCTTAACGACTGTGGTGATTCACTTAACAACTGCCGCAAAAAAGGCCGTAAAATTGGGTTAGGTTCGCTTAATGACCGCTTCACTTAGCAACCAAAATTCCGGTCCCAGTTGTGGTTCTTAAGTGAGGACTACCTGTAAGAAAAGTAGGATTACCATGCATGGTTTGGTTTCCTAGTCTGGTCTACCTTGAAGGGCTGACACCCCTTCATTGTTGTGCATGTTAACTTCCATGCCTGAAGATGAGAAGACTAGCACAGGCACGTGGGCAAAACTCCAAAAACATACCTTTGCCAGTCTGCTCAAGGCCGTCTCTATTGTCAGGCAGAATGAAGTAATGGCCTGGGGGACTGGCTTATACCAGGGGAGAGTCATCCTTATTCTTTTTGAGCCCCCCCCCCCCCCCGTAATATCCATGGAATCTCCCAAGACAAGTCACTCTTTCCCAACCCAACCTACCTCACAAGGTTCTTGGGGTGGGGGGGAAAGAGGATCTATGCTATGTACCCAGTCTTGAGCTGCCGGATAAAAGGCAGGATATCAATCTAATGCATAAATACCCCACGGAATCGTAGAAATGGAGCGTTGGAAGGAACTCCAACGATCATCTCATCTAACCTTCTGCAATGGGAAGAGCCATGGTCGCTCTTCAGGAAAGGCCCAGCTTGCTTCTAAAAAGCCTTCAGAGCTGGAGCGCCCACGACTTTTGTAGGCAGACACCTCCACCGTTGTACAGATCTTACTCTCAGGAAGACGTCATCTGCCACCATCTCCCCATGGGCAGGATTGTGCCCTGTTGCTCCCCCAAAGCCCCCCCAAAGCCCCCCCAGTCCATCTCTTTCTCCGGTCTACTTCCAAGGCCCACTCACGTTTTGATCTGTGGCTGGTCTTGCTCCCTTGATGGAGTTTGGGGGGCTTGTTGAGTTTACGGAAGCTTTTATCCCCACTTAGTGTACCCGTGGAAGTTACTGCCGCGGTGGCGGACGGCTCTGGCTTGGCGCCAGCCGAGATGCCAAAGCCTTGATTAGCTGCCGGTCCCAGAGTTTCAAGAGTGGTGTCCGTGACTTGGTCCTCTTTCTCCATCGGAGACGTGGAAGCCATTGCTGGCACCGTGAGGTAATCCATGGCGCCGTTTGCCACTTCCACCCCTCGGACATCCAAATGCTTCAGCAAATTCCTTTCACTTTCTGGTAAATGGAGGGCTCTCACGGAACAGAAGAGACGCCCTTGTTCCATCCAGGAGACCACGCGTTCTTTTGTGACGTCATAATAGGCCCAAGAAGCCATCACAGCCATCAACGCTCTGCAGCTACGGAGTCCCCACGTTTCGGAGCCAGTGGACAGGTTTGGGTGCTTGGAAGGAGACGATGAGCCACTGTGCAAAATTGCTGGGGATGTCCACGAGTACCCACTGACCAGGATGCAAAAGGGTGAATTTTCCCACTGCCACCAATTTTAGCCCTCAAGGATGTTCTCCCCATCTCAGATTCTGACATTTTTGTCTGGGCAGCTAAGCCCATCCTCAGCAAAGCGTGGGCTGAAGCCCACCCCCACCCCCCCACCGCCCTTTTTTATTTTCTACGAATGCCAACAACAGACATGTCAGCTTTCCATTTTACGTGGTGGTTAATGAAAAGAATCTAAACAAGATAAAATCTGATGGGCAGGGTCCAGGGAGAGGAGAGGTTGCAGGCCCCTTGGCAATCCTCATCTTCGTAGAAGTCCTTCCTGGCCAGAGGAAAGGACCACAGCTAGAGCTGCTAGGGATTCTGGGCGTTGATGTCCAAGACAGCTGGAAGAAGTTGGTTTAACCCTAGGCTGAGGGTGCCTAAGCTAATATACAGCTGCTGGTCTTCTCTTATGGGGGGAATGAGAATTCCCCTTGGCTTCATTTTCCATCCAGGAGTTCTTGCTTGCTTGCAAAGATCTACAGTACGTGCAAAACCCCAACTTGGATTTGATGCTCAAGCAAGGCGGTCCCTAGTGTTAGGAGAATGAAGCTGCTGGTTTGGGCAGCTGAATGGAAAGGCTGGCAAACGGCGTTAAATCCTTGCTCGCCGCTGGCCCATGCCCGAGAGGCGGCTGGTGCAGGACAGACAGGGCCACTGCAGGTTGGCAGTGCTGCTGCCCGTCAGGCTGCAGGGATACGCAAGAGGAAACAAACGAAGGCCAGGCTCCTATGCTTCTCAAAGTTAGTTTTATTTTCAGATGGCCCAGGAGTACATGCCCAGAAGGCAAGGGCAGCTGGCAGCCCAGGGGTGGTTTGGCTTCCTCGATCCACTCTATTTTCCTCTTAGGTTGATTTTTGGAGATCCTCGAAGGACTCTGTCCTCCGATGCCTGAAACACAAAGATCACAGGTTGGATATTAGAGAGTCCCAGATGTTAGAGACCGAAGTCAAATGGCTGGTTCACCTGTATGGCCCACAGAAGGTTCCCTCTTCAATTATTGCTACCTCTGGGTAGAGCTAAGGCAGACCCCTTCCTCAAATTCTGGAGGGCCATTGCCAATCCGTGCAGAGAATATTGGGCTAGATAGGTCGATTCCTATTGGAAGCTAAACCCTGAGGACTGGAATCTTTTTTTCAGAACCATGAGGACTGGGAACTTATTTTATTTTTCAAACAACGCTCGTAAGCTCGGTAGCAGAAAATATGCTTTGCCTGCAAAACGTTCCCAGTTCAGTCTCCGACTAGGATGATGATTAGATTTTTATCTCACCTTTTAAAATAAATTTTGGGCAACTCAAGGTGGCAAACATACCTAATACTCCTGGCTCTTATTTTCCCCACAACAACCCTGTGAGGTGGGTTGGGCTGAGAGAGAAGGACTGGCCCAAGGTCACCCAGCCGGGCTCCATGGCTAAGGCAGGCCTAGAACTCACCGTCTCCTGGTTTCTAGGCCAGGATCTTTAACCACTGCACCAAACTATCTCTCAGTTTGAGAAAGAAACCCAATTTTATAAGGAATCTCTCTTCTTTGTTCAAACGTAACTGCTTTAAAAACTGAAATAATATAAATACAAATAATACAATGCTCTCTCATGGGTCAACAGCAAACAATGGCTGTGTTTGTGCCACCTGCTAATCCATAGTCAACTGAGCCAAGATAGACTGAGCTAGCCCAAATGCCTGGCTTCACACAAAACACCGAACCACTGAACTATTCATACAAACACCAATCTAGAAATTAGCCTACCACAAAGGCTGGATTTTTTCATTGTGCCAGGCAATGGTTTGCATAAAGACAGTTGACTGAATAAACCACAATTGGCTGGGTTTATACAGCCAAAACGAGACAAATCACATTCTAGCTTTGTATGGCATGCGAATATGGCCAAACGTGAAAATTATATTCCTATTATATCCCTATAATATAGGATACAATATAATACTATATTCCTGTTATGCTCTGAGGTAATTAGTTGGGCCAACACAGTTAGATGAAGCCTAGCTAGGTGGCAGCAACACCCTGGTTCATCTCCAAAACCTAAGCAGGACCAGCTGAGCACATGGATGGAAGACCACTAGGAAATCCCAATATTTGACTGGAACCACCGGTATTAAACAGGGGATGGCTGCAGAGTGCCCTGCTTCACAGAAGAGGCAGGCTTCCAGTCCCATACATCCAAAAGAGCGCAAAGAAAAGCTCCTGGCAACCATCTCATCTTGCTGACTGTCTGTATAGATGCAGAGGCTGTGACTGAGGAACAATGAAAATGATGGCGCAGAATTTGTATTGTGGAGTCCTTGGTCCTCTCTGAGCCTTGTTGTCTTGCAGACGTTTCATTGCCAGACTAGGCAACTTCTTCAGTGCGAAAAGGGAGCGGGACTTGCTCTCTGTTTATATGCCATGGCTTGTCCTGCTTGTGTTGGTGGGTGTGTTGTTCTCCCCTTGGGAGTTCCTTGATTGGGCTGTTGTTTGCTGCTTGGTTGATTGACTGCATTAATAGTTCCTTGATTAGGGTACATTGTGCTGTTTGATTGTTCCTCTGGTGCTAACCCTGGTGTTAATCTTTGCATATCTGGGTGTTGATTGCTGGCATGGAGGTGTTCTGGTCTTTTGGCTTTTCTATTGTCTCTCATGAATGGTATGTAAATGTTGTTTACCTCTATGTGTCTGTTGATGGCTGCTTTGTCTGGATTTGCATTGCCAGCAAGTTTCTGCCACCTTATGGATCCATTTAAAAAGAGCATCAGGATTTTATATACCACCAGGGCCAGATTAAGGCCGACTGATGCCCTAAGCACAGCCCAACAATGGTGCCCCTTGGCCCTTCCATCGCTTAACTGACCAGACATTATGCCCAGTAAGGGTTGAAAACTAAAGTCAAGGGTGGCAGTGAAAGAGTTAAGGGCACGCTTGCTAGGGGGAAAATTCTGTGGTGGCCCCCTTTCCTTGACACCCTGAGCATGGTCTTAGTTTGATTACATGGGAGTACATGGGAATGACCTTGGGAGACAGGACGGAGAGCCGTAGACGTGTATCTTGCTGGCTGGGGAATTCTGGGAGTTGAAGTCCACACCTCTTCGAGTTGCCAAGGTTGAGAAACACGGATTTATTGGATTCGTACCCCACTAACAATGAATACAACAAAATGACAATTTAAAAGTATCTCAGCCTACAGAAGGAGGGCGGGCGTGGGAAAGGTTTCAGAGGGGACCCTCCCTAGTTTTCCAGAGAGTAAAAGGAAAAGAGGGGAGAAATACTTTCAGTCTTGCAAGACTCTCTTAATGTAGCCTTATAATAAAGATAGAGCTAGGACTCCTGGTTATGCTTCTTGTCTGGACAACCTTGCAGGGCATGAGGTAGCGAGATTACTGTGTGCACAGAGATGGAAAGATTCAACCCTACCAGCTATGGAGGAATAGTTGGTGAAGTTGGCAGAGTTTGCTGAAATGGATCAATTGACTTCTCTGATTAGAGAAAAGACACTATCTACCTTTATTGGTGACTGGAAGCCTCTTAAAAATGAAAAAAAATGAACTTGTGATTTATGGTTTTGATGATTAGACAGGACAGACTATAGAAAGAAGAGTAATAGGATGTGTTGTTAGAGAGAGCGGTTAAAATATATTGTATTTATAACTGCTGTGAAGAATATCGGAAGCCACTTCCTTATATATTTCTTTCCTTTCTTTTCTATTTTTCTTTAACTTGTTTCCTTTTCTTGCGCTTTCTGCTTTTTCTTTGATTTCCTTATTTATTTATTTATTTTATTAAATTTATATTACCGCCCATCTCCCCTGTCGGGGACCCTTCCCTTCTTTTCTTGATTTATATTAGTTTGGGTTAGTTTTTAATCTTCTTGCTTAAAAGCTTTAATACAAATTATTTTTAAAAAATGAACTACCTCACAGGGCTAACACCACACCCCATTCTAGCAGCCTTACATGATTTTGACTCCGTATTTGCCCGAAGTCTGCCGAGCAGCATGCTTCCACAGCATCTCTTCATCGATGCCCAGGGCGGCCAAGACTTTGGAGAAACGGCGCTCCACTGCCTGGCGGGCATTTGCCTGCAGAAGAAAGAGGCTTGGCATCAATGTTTGTACCAAAGGCAGCGGTGTTACCAAAACCAAGCAAACAAGCAAAGCTCCAAATTAATAGCACAGCTAGATGATCTTTTAGGAGCCATTTTTGCAAGCTTGAGAGCACTCTTGCAAAAAGGCTGAATGACTTAAAGGAAGATGATTCTTAAAAATCACACTTTGGCTGGTTTCACCTGTTGCCCTAAGCCAGAGCTTTCCAAACTGTGTGTCGGTACATGTTAGTGTGTCAGCTGCAGTGTCTGGGTGTGTCATGGCGGCTGCTGCTGCTGCCGCCGCCTCCGAGCCCTGCCAGGATTCCACGCAGGTCCCAGTGCCTGCCTTGTGCCCTGCTGCCTCCAAACCTGCTGTGATTCCACGCAGGTCCTAGTGCCTGCCTTGTGCCTGGCTGCCTCCAAACCTGCTGAGATTCCGCGCAGGTCCCAGTGCCTGCCTTGTGCCCTGCTGCCTCCAAACCTGCTGTGATTCCACACAGGTCCTAGTGCCTGCCTTGTGCCTGGCTGCCTCCAAACCTGCTGAGATTCCGCGCAGGTCCTAGTGCCTGCCTTGTGCCTGGCTGCCTCCAAACCTGCTGTGATTCCACACAGGTCCTAGTGCCTGCCTTGTGCCTGGCTGCCTCCAAACCTGCTGAGATTCCACGCAGGTCCCAGTGCCTGCCTTGTGCCCGGCTGCCTCCAAACCTGCTGTGATTCCGCGCAGGTCCTAGTACCTGCCTTGTGCCTGGCTGCCTCCAAACCTGCTGAGATTCCACGCAGGTCCCAGTGCCTGCCTTGTGCCCTGCTGCCTCCAAACCTGCTGTGATTCTGCGCAGGTCCCAGTACCTGCCTTGTGCCTGGCTGCCTCCAAACCTGCTGAGATTCCATGCAGGTCCCAGTGCCTGCCTTGTGCCCTGCTGCCTCCAAACCTGCTGTTATTCCGGGCAGGTCCTAGTACCTGCCTTGTGCCTGGCTGCCTCCAAACCTGCCCTGCCAGGATTCCACGCAGGTCCTAGTGCCTGCCTTGTGCCCTGCTGCCTCCAAACCTGCTGTTATTCCGGGCAGGTCCTAGTGCCTGCCTTGTGCCCTGCTGTAAGAGTGTGTCGCGAAATGATGCCCTGCTGTAAGAGTGTGTCGCGAAATGATGCATGTCTAAAAAGTGTGTCACCAACATGAAACGTTTGGAAAGCTCTGTTCTATAGTAACTCCATGGCTGGCTTTGAACCCAGGTCTCCCCAACCAGCAGGTCCACTTCTGCCGCCCTCACCTGCATGACTCTCTCAAAGAGGTACGGGCGGCTCTCGACACGGTCTTGCATCTCCTGCAGCTGGATCATGTATTCCTCCACGCGCCGTTTCTCTTGCCTCCTACACAGGACACGGAAAGAAGGTGGTGTTGGGCCAAGCGGGCATTCCTCTCCATTTTGAAAAGCAGTCTGGATCCAATTACTCATGATTAAGCATCCAGGGGCAATGTTTAAAATATTTTTTTAATTGCTTTTTAATTAACAACAAAAAAAGAAAACAAAACAAAACAAAACACAATGATGATAATACAGATGGAGATTCATAGATCGTCATAGAGAGGAAAAAAAACAAGTTTTACGAAAAAGTGAAAAAAGTGCAACAACAAAAAAAGAAAAAAACAGTATAATATGACATTATAGCAGTAACCAGTTACAATTCTATACAGGTAGTCCTCGCTTAACGACCACAATTGGGATTGGCATTTCAGTTGCGAAGCAAAGCAGTCATTAAGTGAATCAGACCTGATTTTACTACCTTTTTATGGCGGTCGTTAAGTGAATCACCGCATTCGTTAAGTGAACCATGTGGTCGTTAAGCGAACCACACCACGTGGTCATTAAGTGAATCATGCAGTTCCCCATTGATTTTGCTTGCTGGAAGCTGGCTGGGAAGGTTGAAAATGGCGATCACATGACCGTGGGATGCTGCAACGGTAGTAAATGCGAACCAGTTGCCATGTGCCTGAATCGTAATCATGTGACTGTGGGGACACTGCAGCGGTCATAAGTGTGAGGACCGATCGTAAGTTGGTTTTTTCAGCACTGTTGTTAAGTCCGAACCATTACTAAATGAATGGTCGTTAAGCAAGGACTACCTGTATATACTTATCTAACAGAAATATTATTCAAGAACATATATAAATGTATTAGAAATATACAGTATATGTTCTAATTCATATCTAATCACTATCATTTTTTTAACCTACTGTAATTTGTATAAACGAGTCCCATATTTCATTATACTTATCCACACAAAGTCTACGTCTATAGGTCTATGAAGGTTCTCAGTCATCCAGGTGGAATTGTCTGTAGCTTGAATCACGTCAACTGGATTTCTATTTTCTTAGTGGAAACGTTTCGCTCCTTATCCAAGGAGCTTCTTCAGTCTGAGCAAAGTTAGTAAGGGAATCCTTAAATGTGTTGCTGTGTGACCTTACACCTGGGGCTAGGTCATGGTTATTTTTTTGAGATGTTATTTCTAAGTCCCTTTATCATCTAAAGGAGGATCATTAAGATCACCATGCTGCTGTTGAGCTTGCGAAATGGTCTTAATCTTCCTAGGCACAGAAGACAAAGCAGGAAGGAAGATGGGGGAAAGATTGTGCCTGAGGCCCCCACCTCTATTCAAGGAAGGATTTTCCAAGTTGGCATAAATGGATTCCTTGACCCCTCTCTCAAACCACCTATCTTCTCTGTCTACGTCTATAGGCAATCCGCTCATAAGTGGCAAGTGCAATCAGGCAACTTAATCAATTAACTGGGGTTTGAATGCTTTAACATGGGGCACTAAATAAGGATGTAAGGTCACAAAGTACCACTAACTGAACAAACCTTAGAAATTTTACTTACAAATTTCATTGTAAGCCACCCAGAGTCACGTATGTGAGATGGGCGGCTATATAAATCAAATAAATAAATTGAATTTTACAAATAAAATGTATTTATTTTTAAAAAATAAATTTTAAATCTTTTTTTAAAAAATTGGCATGATTTGGAAGGGGAAGAACATCACAACATCTCCCAAACGACATGAGCTGTGACTTTGTTGCAACATCATGCAAACAGCACAAATCACAACATCATATCACGCAAACATGAATTACCTACTGTATGTCAATTGGATCTGGATGTAGCTGCTCAAAATGACATAGCTAATGTCATTTGCACTAAGACATCATGGTGTGTAAGATATCATTACTGGTAGTCCTTGCTTAACAACCATTCATTTAGTGACGGTTCAGACTTACAATGGTGCTGGGAAAACTGACTTACGACCGGTCCTCACACTTACGGCTGTCCTAGTGTCCCCCCGGTCACATGATCGTGATTTGGACGCTTGGCAACTGGTTTGCATTTTTGATTGTCGCAGCATCCCACAGTCACATGATCACTGTTTTCAACCTTCCCGGCCAGCTTCTGGGAAGCAAAATCAATGGGGAACCGCGTGATTCGCTTAACGACCACGTTCGCTTAATGCCCGCGGTGATTTGCTTAACGATCACCGCAAAAAAGGTCATAAAATCGGGTCGGATGTGCTTAATGACCGCTTTGCTTAGCAACCGAAATTCCGGTCCCAATTGTGGTCGTTAAGCAAGGACTACCTTGCTTCTGCTGGATGTCATGGTTAAAACCTCATCGGCTGCAGTTTGCACACTGCATGAAACCAGAAGCCGAACACAAAATACAGAAACAGGCACAATGACTGTGCAAATTCACTGTGCAAATTCAGCAATTATATTTCCTAGCACACAACTTGACTTGGCAAAGGTGTTTTCCTAGCACCCAAACGTTTGAAAGAGTCGCTTCAGCTCATGCTTTGAATCAAGGTCGCTTCTTGAAATGGGTTCCTCGCAGATCTGTTTCCTCTTGTGTTTTCGGGGGCTGCCACAAGTGTCAGCTAGAGCTGACACCCCGGATGCCATTTCTTTCATCCAGAACCCACATTCCAAATCTCTGGGGGCTGCAGCAGGCATCCCATGACACATGAGCTTCGTAATACCTACCACTAATACTTTTTTCAGGGTGACTTATGAAACCCCCCCCCCATTATTTCATTAGCATAAAATAATATCTCTGCCAAATCGAGTTCAGTTTGTTTGTTTACCTTCATGGACATATTCATGCAGGTTTTTGGAAACAGTTTGCCCTTGTATTCTTCTGGGACTTGAGCTAATTTTTCAACTTCCCACCCTAGCCTCCACCCCTGGGATTTCCTAGTGGTCTCCCATCCAAGTAACAAAATAAGTGTGAAAGCCTTCGACAATACAAAATAAGCGTCTTGATCCAGTGGGTGGTTAAACTCAGAAAGACGTCCTGGAGAGGGGGTCAAGCTACCTCACCTGAGCTCTTCCCGCCTTCTCTGGACAGACCCAGCGGAGCGTCCTGGGGCTTGGTAAGTAGCCAGGCACTTGGCCACTTCCTTCTGCATGTGCTGCGCCCTCAATCTGCGCAGCTCCGCCCGCCGTTTCTCCTGCTGTTCTCGCCGTTCCCACTCCAGCAAAAGCATCCTAGCCAAAGAGACTGGAGTCACGGGGGAAATGCTCCAAGAACGGAGCTAAGAGAGGAGATGCCGATATAGGAAGGGGCTGGCCAGACTTCTGCGGGAAAAGCCGCTTAGGAGGGAACAAGGGTGGCATGGGGTCTTCCAAGCCAAGTCTGAGCGATGGCTAAGCTCTAGGACAGAGCTTTCCAAACTTTTCATGTTGGCGACACACTTTTTGGACATGCATCATTTCGCGACACAGTAATTCAGTTTTACTAGCAAACCGGAGGTTAAACTAACTAACTTATAAGAGATACGGACAATAGCGAAATGTATGGGGACACAACATATCTCATGAAAACAGAGTTCCCCTTTACAGCAGGGCAAGGCTTGGACAGAGCTCCCCTCTTACAGCAGGGCACAAGGCAGGCACTAGGCCCTGCGCAGAATCACAGCAGGTTTGGAGGCAGCAAGGCACAAGGCAGGCACTAGGACCTGCGTGGAATCACAGCAGCTTTGGAGGCAGCAGGGCACAAGGCAGGCCCTAGGACCTGCGCGGAATCACAGCAGGTTTGGAGGCAGCCAGGCACAAGGCAGGCACTAGGACCTGCGCGGAATCACAGCAGGTTTGGAGGCAGCCAGGCACAAGGCAGGCACTAGGACCTGCGCGGAATCACAGCAGGTTTGGAGGCAGCAAGGCACAAGGCAGGCACTAGGACCTGCGTGGAATCACAGCAGGTTTGGAGGCAGCAGGGCACAAGGCAGGCCCTAGGACCTGCGCGGAATCACAGCAGGTTTGGAGGCAGCCAGGCACAAGGCAGGTACTAGGCCCTGCGCAGAATCACAGCAGGTTTGGAGGCAGCAAGGCACAAGGCAGGCACTAGGACCTGCGTGGAATCACAGCAGGTTTGGAGGCAGCAGGGCACAAGGCAGGCCCTAGGACCTGCGCGGAATCACAGCAGGTTTGGAGGCAGCCAGGCACAAGGCAGGCACTAGGACCTGCGCGGAATCACAGCAGGTTTGGAGGCAGCCAGGCACAAGGCAGGCACTAGGACCTGCGCGGAATCACAGCAGGTTTGGAGGCAGCAAGGCACAAGGCAGGCACTAGGACCTGCGCGGAATCACAGCAGGTTTGGAGGCAGCAAGGCACAAGGCAGGCACTAGGACCTGCGCGGAATCACAGCAGGTTTGGAGGCAGCCAGGCACAAGGCAGGCACTAGGACCTGCGCGGAATCACAGCAGGTTTGGAGGCAGCCAGGCACAAGGCAGGCACTAGGACCTGCGCGGAATCACAGCAGGTTTGGAGGAAGCCAGGCACAAGGCAGGCACTAGGACCTGCGCGGAATCACAGCAGGTTTGGAGGCAGCCAGGCACAAGGCAGGTACTAGGACCTGTGTGGAATCCCGGCAGGGCAGGTTTGGAGGCAGCAGGGCACAAGGCAGGCACTAGGACCTGCGCGGAATCACAACAGGTTTGGAGGCAGCAGGGCACAAGGCAGGCACTAGGACCTGCGCGGAATCCCGGCAGGGCAGGTTTGCAGGCAGCAGGGCACAAGGCAGGCACTAGGACCAGCGCGGAATCACAGCAGGTTTGGAGGCAGCAGGGCACAAGGCAGGCACTAGGACCTGCGCGGAATCCTGGCAGGGCTCGGAGGCAGCCAGGCACAAGGCAGGCACTAGGACCTGCGCGGAATCACAGCAGGTTTGGAGGCAGCAGGGCACAAGGCAGGCAGTAGGACCTGCGCGGAATCACAGCAGGTTTGGAGGCAGCAAGGCACAAGGCAGGCACTAGGACCTGCGTGGAATCACAGCAGGTTTGGAGGCAGCCAGGCACAAGGCAGGCACTAGGACCTGCGCGGAATCACAGCAGGTTTGGAGGCAGCAGGGCACAAGGCAGGCACTAGGACCTGCGCGGAATCACAGCAGGTTTGGAGGCAGCAGGGCACAAGGCAGGCACTAGGACCTGCGCAGAATCCTGGCAGGGCAGGTTTGGAGGCAGCAAGGCACAAGGCAGGCACTAGGACCTGCATGGAATCACAGCAGGTTTGGAGGCAGCCAGGCACAAGGCAGGCACTAGGACCTGCGTGGAATCACAGCAGGTTTGGAGGCAGCAAGGCACAAGGCAGGCACTAGGACCTGCGCGGAATCACAGCAGGTTTGGAGGCAGCAGGGCACAAGGCAGGCACTAGGACCTGTGCGGAATCCTGGCAGGGCAGGTTTGGAGGCAGCAGGGCACAAGGCAGGCACTAGGACCTGCGCGGAATCACAGCAGGTTTGGAGGCAGCAGGGCACAAGGCAGGCACTAGGACCTGCGCAGAATCCTGGCAGGGCAGGTTTGGAGGCAGCAGGGCACAAGGCAGGCACTAGGACCTGCGCGGAATCACAGCAGGTTTGGAGGCAGCAGGGCACAAGGCAGGCACTAGGACCTGTGCGGAATCCTGGCAGGGCAGGTTTGGAGGCAGCAAGGCACAAGGCAGGCACTAGGACCTGCATGGAATCACAGCAGGTTTGGAGGCAGCAAGGCACAAGGCAGGCACTAGGACCTGCGTGGAATCACAGCAGGTTTGGAGGCAGCCAGGCACAAGGCAGGCACTAGGACCTGCGCAGAATCACAGCAGGTTTGGAGGCAGCCAGGCACAAGGCAGGCACTAGGACCTGCGCGGAATCACAGCAGGTTTGGAGGCAGCAGGGCACAAGGCAGGCACTAGGACCTGCGCGGAATCCTGGCAGGGCTCGGAGGCAGCAGCAGCGAGGCTCTGAGCGTCCAACTCAGAGGTTTCTCCTTACGTTCACGCGACACATCTACACACTGCAGCCGACACACCGTGTCACGACACACAGTTTGGAAAGCTCTGCTCTAGGACCTAACTCAACAGAGATGGAAGAGGCAGAAGAGTGAGAAATTGTGGGCTATTGAAGAGATGCCATTGTCCAGCTCCACTTTAGGGCAAAGGAGTCCCAAGCAGCTTTGCACTCAGCTGGAGAGGCGTTTGAAGGACAAGGGAAAATGAAACGGGGGATGAAGGAAAACAGCAGGCCTTCCCCAAGATCGCTCTTCTCCAACTTTACTTTCAGTACACAGTATATCCCTGTGGTTTTACACATTATCTAAGCGCCAGGAAGGAGCATGCCACAGGTTTCAACCTTATTGGGACTCATCTGGAACACACAGCCATTACATTTATGGCTATAATGGCTAACTGTAACCCAGACAGTATCCGAGTTTGCCAAACAGGCTAACTCATGATTAACTAAAGCAGTTTTCATTGGGTTAACCCAACTGCCCCAGTTTGGGTCTGTCCAATAACTGGAACTACAAAGGAAACATCTTTATTTTAGTTATCAGCTCAAAGTAGAGATGATTTCTATCCAACTTCTTCAGCTGACAAGTTGTCGTTTTCTCTTTGTTACTACTGTATTTTTATTCGTCTGGTACCCAGGGCATACCTGGGTGATCTTTATGTTTTGATTTTTTGGGGGGGCGGGGCGGGGAAGCACTGAGAGCAGCCCACAGGCATACCTGTTGGCTTCCTGTCTTTTATCAGAAGTCTTGGTGGTCATCACTTGAGGAACCATAGACGGTTCAAAATCCGGGCAAGACTGGGCCCTCCAGTCTATGCCCCAACGCTGCTGGAAGTTCTGAAACAAATCTTCTTGGTCTTGCTTTTCCTCGTCTTCGGAAAGGGGCTGAGAGCTACTGGAATGAAGGCGGAAGGGTTTGCAGATGGTCAGTTTTCCTGGAAGAGGAAGAGAAAACGGAAGTATTCGTCTGGCAAACGACGAAGAGGGCGTTTAAAGAATGGAAGTTGCTTAAATAGAATCTTCCCATTTGGAAGGGAATACTAGGGGCCCACTTGCTTAAAGGAGGTAGAGGGAATGGGAGCCCACAGACCAGCATTCATCCCCGAGATCTGGACATCCCCGAGATCTGGACATCCCCGAGATCTGGATATCCTCAGTGTTAACAATGTTGTTAAAAATTTAGCCAAGCTGCAAAGGCCCGGCTTTTTCAACAAGCATTTGGTGGTTGAACAATACCTGGCATGGGATCAGTTATTTTAACTCGCTCTGCTTAAATATTATGTTTTAATTACCCTACCTTATTATTGCGTAAGGTGTCTATGTACGCAAGCTGCCTCTGAGTTGTTTCAAATGGGTTGGGATATACAGATAGTCCTTGCTTAACTACCACAATTGGGACCAGAATTTCAGAAGGGGTCATTAAGTGAATCCGACCCGATTTTACGACCTTTTTTGCAGCGGTCGTTAAGCAAATCACTGCGGACTTTAAGTGAAGCACGGGATCATTAAGCGAATCATGCATTTCCCCATTGATGTTGCTTGCCAGAAGCCAGCCAGGAAGGTCGAAAATGGCGATCACGTGACCACGGGACGCTGCGACGGCCATACATGCGAACTGGTTGCCAAGCGCCCAAATCGTGATCACGTGACCGCAGGGACACTGCAATGGTCGTAAGTCAGTTTTGTCGTAAGTCCAAACCGTCATTAAACAAACGGTTGTTAAGCAAGGACTACCTGTAAACATAAGGAAACAAATAAAATATATGGTTTGCTCTCTGTCCCCACTGCCCACTCCCTGGCTCATCCCTACGAAAGAGAATATGACGTTTGCAGGAAAACGAGGGCAGGGGCGAGTCCTCGACTGTCAGCCTTACCAGGTAGACCAGAAAGGAAACATGACCAGATAAGCTCATTCTACTTTATTGTAAGGCTACATTGACAGAATCAAGCCGTCTCCTTTACAGCCTGAGAAACCAGGGAGGGTCCCTTCTGAGCCGCTTAAAAAGGTAAAGGTTCCCCCCGCACATTTGTGCAGTCGTGTCTGACTCTAGGGGCCGGTGCTCATCTCCGTTTGTTAGCCGAAGAGCCAGCGTTGTCCGAAGACGCTTGAGCCACCCCTCCCATTATCCAGCCGCAGGCTATGCTCCCTCTTATCTGACCGTTCCCTTGGCAACGTCTCTTCGCCCCTCTCCCAAGGTCTTTCCCACACGCCATGACATCATCCCCTCATCCTGGCCAACGAATGAGATAAGGGGGCTTTCAAGTTTCAATATTTGCACCATATTAGCCTGGAGGAAGTCAGAGGAGGAAGGAAACAGCTGCACTGCAGATTCAAACACTGCTTTTGCATTGTGGGGTTCAGCTCTGGCTCACGCTGGCTGGGGAATTCTGGGAGTTGAAGTCCACCCCTCTTCAATTTGCCAAGGTTGAGAAACCATGCTTTCTATTGTTCACCTGGCTGCTTGGCTCCCTTCCCTTCCCTGCCGTACGTGTGGCCCTCATAAACTCCTGCTATCCATGGGGGACTCCTGAACCCACCTTGCAAGACTTTCCTCTGCTCCAGCTGCTCCTGGAAGCGCTTCTGCAGAAGCTTGAAGTTCGGCACGCGCCGATTAATGGTGGGCTTGAACGTCAGCTGCTCCTTGGGAGTTGGGGCCTGAGACTTGGACTTCCTTTTCTCCTTTTGCGGGCCCGGTTCCTCGGGCTCCGTGGCCAAGCAGAGCAGCTCTGCCCGGAGCTTCTCTTCCAGCTCCTTGATGGAGGGGCGTTTCTCTCGCTGGAGACCCTGCCCTTCGAGGGCCAGGAGCTCCTGGGTGAGGTGGAGCCAATGCCAACGCTCCTGGCGCAACTGACGCTTCCGGGCTTCCGACCGGGCCTCCATCTTCCAGAAGAGTGGCAAGAGAGAGCTTCTGGGAACCAGGCCCCTGTGCTTGTGGTGGTGCTTCGGGGGAGTCCCAGAAGTCTTGAAGGCTTCCAAGCAGCGGCTCTCTTTGGGAGCCGGGGAGCCCAAGCCCAAGGTGGGGGTGTAAGCGGGCTCCCGGAGACCGTCAGTAGGGGCCGGCGGCAAGGTCAACTTCTCGGCCTTCTCCAAGGCACGGTCTTGGTAGACAGCCTGGCCTTTGATGGAGAAGCTCTCCCACATCCAGTGAAAAGGGAAGGAACCCGGGCAAGAGGGCTTGGGGCTTTCGGGCGGCGGGGATGCATCGCTCTGGTCCTGGGGGACAGGTTCCAGCTGCCTAGGGGGAAGCAGTGCTACAATCAGACACAGATACGGTCAGCCTCACGGGGTCAACCAGGTCGGAACCCCAACCAGATGAGCTAATTCGACTTTATGGTCAAGCTACGTTGACAGGATACGGCAAGCCCGAAAGTATAATTAGTTCAGATATAAGAAACAGCCATGTTCTTAGCTATTAGGAAAGTGTCGCAAGTGCCTTGGTTTCATATATGTACATATACATAGTCGGCTGGCGGGGCCCAGGAAGAGAGCCTTCTCTGCCCTGTGGAGCGTTCTTCCCCCGGAGGTGAGGCAGGCCCCCGCTCTCCTGGCCTTCCGGGAGGGGGTGAAGACCTGGCTCTGCCATCTCGCGTGGGGCGGGAGGACGAGCAGCCAACCCTGGGGGTGGTTAGCACCCCGAAGATGCTCCCGTAAATTAAGAACCTTTTAATACCTATGTCTTGGAATCGTATTTTTTGTTTTAAAAGATTGTTTTATTGTATTTTAATGATTATTTATTCTTCTTTTATTGTAAACCGCCCAGAGTCGCTCTTTGAGTGAGATGGGCGGTGACTAAATTTGAAATATAAATAAATAAATAATAATCCTCCCGTTGTCTCCTTTACAGCCCGAGAAACCAGGGAGGGTCCCTTCTGAGCCTCTTTCTCCACCCATTATGCAGCTGCGGGCTAAGCAATCTCTTATCTGACCGTTCCCTTGGCAGCGTCTCTTGGCCCCGTCTCCCAGGGTCTTTCCCACATACCATTACACATGCCTGCACGTATCTGAGCTCTTTCCATAGATCTACACAAATCCCTGGCAATTGGCTTTAAGATCCTGGAGGATCCCCAATCCACACGGTCATGGCCTGCCACTTAATTTCAGGAAGGGGCCTTGCCCAGGATTAACTGGAGATGCCAGGAGATGAACAGCAGGGACTATAGCATTACAGTATAGCTCTTCTCCATACTGGGTTAGGGTTACAGAGAGGTTGTGGGAAAGCTAGAAAAGAGAAGCAATCAAGGGATAGGTGAGCCTCTTGGCGGCTTCGCTGACAAACAGCAATTCAACCCAGGTGGCCAGAAAGCTGGGAAGAAGCGTTTCAAAGTATTATTATTATTATTATTATTATTATTATTATTATTATTATTTAGAATAGAATAGAATATAGAATAGAGTAGAATATAGAATAGAATAGAATATAGAATAGAATATAGAATAGAATATAGAATAGAATATAGAGTAGAGTAGAGTAGAGTAGAGTAGAGTAGAGTAGAATAGAATAGAATACTTTATTGGCCAAGTATGACTAAACATACAAGGAATTTGACTTCGGTGCAAGAGCTCTCAATGTATTTACCTAACATCAAAAAAACAAACAAACAATAAATTATACAATCAAGAAAAGAAAAATTAAGAAAAAATAATACTACAGCTATTTAACTAACACATACTCATATTTAAGGGAGAATTAAGGGACAATAATACTGCATCTGTTACCTAGCATATGTTCACGTATAACAGAGCATTACCGGTCACATCTTAGCAGTCATGTGTTGTTATTATTAGTAGTAGTAGTATTTGGCTCTCAACCATCTCATCTAACTTGTTACATGCTCTTTTTTTGGCAGCATCTCTCAGGCTGCTAATCATTTCCCATCACCTGCTAACCTAGCAGGTTTCCATCTAGCGGGGTCCAGGAAGCCAGCCTTCCCTGCAACGGCGCCCGCACTCTGGCACGTCTTGCCCCCAGAGGTGAGGGAGGCCTCTTCGCCGCCGACCTTCCGGAAGACTCGAAAGACCTTGCCTGGGACGAGGGAGGCAATAGCTCCTCCTGGGGGTGGCTCGCCCCATAGTGCCCCCCCTTTTCGATGAGATTTTACCACCATTTGGATTTTTATCTATTTATCTTATTAGACAGGTTGATTGCATTTTATTTTTATAGGTTTTAATTGTTGAGTGTCTTGTAAACTGCCCAGAGTCCCTCGTAGGGGGAGATGGGCAGTGATAAATTTGAATAAATAAATAAATAAATAAATAAATAAAACCCCTGTTCGGACTGAGGATGTTGAACCCAGGACCTGCATTCCCCATGGAATCATAAATCTTCGTTTTGCTGTCCATGAGCAGCTAGATACTTCTGAAACAAGCTGAGCATAGAGACTGATATGAGCACTGATTCTACTGGAGTTGGGCGGCCAATAATAATAATAATAATAATAATAATAATAATTATTATTATTATTATTTCCGATCTTGCCCGAATTCGTGATCCACAAAACTTGCCTGTTTAAGTCTTTATCGGGCTCGACATCTGAGGTTTCACTGACATTTGGGCCAGTTTGTTCAAGTTCCCAGCAACTTTTCTGGACGGGGCGAAGGGTTTTCTTCTTGGTCCGCTTCATACAGATAAGCATCCCATCCCCAGCATCCAGGTAGTCCTCCTGAGTCAATGACAGAGAAAGCTGCCATTCCTAGAACTCTTGGGCAAGTTTACCTTTATTCACTTTTAAAGGAGACAGTGACAGCTCCTGGCCATATAGCATCAAGGTGTGTGACACTTTCATTACTCCTTAGGGCAGAGCTTTCCAAACTTTTCATGTTGGTGACACACTATCTAGACATGCATCATTTCATGACACACACTTACAGCAGGACACAAGGCAGGCACTGGGACCGACGTGGAATCCTGGCAGGGCAGGTTTGGAGGCAGCAGGGCACAAGGCAGGCACTAGGACCTGCGCGGAATCACAGCAGGTTTGGAGGCAGCAGGGCACAAGGCAGGCACTAGGACCTGCGCGGAATCACAGCAGGTTTGGAGGCAGCAGGGCACAAAGCAGGCACTACGACTTGCGCGGAATCACAGCAGGTTTGGAGACAGCCGGGCACAAGGCAGGCACTAGGACCTGCGCGGAATCACAGCAGGTTTGGAGGCAGCAGGGCACAAGGCAGGCACTAGGACCTGCATGGAATCACAGCAGGTTTGGAGGCAGCAAGGCACAAGGCAGGCACTAGGACCTGCGCGGAATCACAGCAGGTTTGGAGGCAGCAAGGCACAAGGCAGGCACTAGGACCTGCGCGGAATCACAGCAGGTTTGGAGGCAGCAAGGCACAAGGCAGGCATTAGGACCTGCGTGGAATCACAGCAGGTTTGGAGGCAGCAAGGCACAAGGCAGGCACTAGGACCTGTGCGGAATCACAGCAGGTTTGGAGGCAGCAAGGCAGGAGGCAGGCACTAGGACCTGCGCGGAATCACAGCAGGTTTGGAGGCAGCAAGGCACAAGGCAGGCACTAGGACCTGCGCGGAATCACAGCAGGTTTGGAGGCAGCAAGGCACAAGGCAGGCACTAGGACCTGTGCGGAATCACAGCAGGTTCGGAGGCAGCAAGACAGAAGGCAGGCACTAGGACCTGCGTGGAATCACAGCAGGTTTGGAGGCAGCCAGGCACAAGGCAGGCACTAGGACGTGCGTGGAATCACAGCAGGTTTGGAGGCAGCCAGGCACAAGGCGGGCACTAGGACCTGCGTGGAATCACAGCAGGTTTGGAGGCAGCCAGGCACAAGGCAGGCACTAGGACCTGCGCAGAATCCTGGCAGGGCTCGGAGGTAGCAGCAGCCATGACACACCCAAACACTGCAGCCAACACACTAACGTGTCCCGACACACAGTTTGGAAAGCTCTGCCTTAGGGGGAGAAAACAATCTCACAAGAGATAAACAACATCAAACTTTATTTAAAAACCAACCAAAAGATAGGATATGTGAAACATGGTTTTACAAAAATACACACAAGGCCATCAGCAGACCACAAGATGATGCCGGCCTGCTATAATTAGTGCTCTCAGGAGAAATTACTTTCAACTGTGTAACAGCAAGAACTCAGCAAGAATTCTTGAATACGGTCTGAAATGTGACAAAATGTCCAACAAGTACAAAAAAAATAAGAATAGAAGCTTCTAACACAGAGACACATAGTGCATATAAATCCAAGGATGCAAATTCCTGGCTAAAAACCCTTACCTATTTCTAGAGCCTGTCTGTCTTTCTGGGAATGAGAGCTAGTTGGGGGGCTATATCCCAACACATTGGTTAAAACAACTCTGGTTTATAATACAGTGTGTGAATCCAGGCATGATACGACGTTTTGTTTCAGGTCAGGTCATTTTGCAAATCCACCCATTATAAATTGCAGTGCCCAGCTTAGGGAAAAGGTAAACCAACTTTATGGGTAGAAGCAAATTTGGAATTTTGAGGGCATGTGGTGGGTGCCCTCAGAAAACGGCAGCCACGGGAGAGTTGCCTATTCACGAAATAACTACCACAGCAGACAGTTACGGACAACACATTCAGTGACTAGGTTTACACACCAAGCTTAATTTGGTGATGGAGTTAACCCATTTTCTGAATTTACACAATACAGCGAAAGATAAAACTTACCAAAAAGATTGAGTTCACACTACAGGTTAAGTCAGGGAAAAAAAAAACTAACTCAGGTTAAAACTACCCAATCTTAACACGTGGTGCAAAGGCAACGGACCTAGATAAATGTGTTGGGTGACCAATTCACGGGGTTGATGTATAGGGATAAATTTAAGGGAGGTTCCCACGTAAACCACCTTGAGCTCTTAAGAGAATAGTTAGGATAGAAATCGAATGAATGAATGAAGACATTGACCAGATAAACTAGCTAGGGGTATGGCTGTTGTGGGTCTTCCGGGCTGTGTGGCCGTGTTCTGGAAGTTGTGGTTCCTAACGTTTCGCCAGCATCTGTGGCCGGCATCTTCGGAGGGCAGAAGCACAGACAGAAGCGATCTCTCTGTGCCCAGGTAGAGTGGCAATGTTTGTTTTCTATTTATAGAGCTAAGTTATAGGAGATTAGGTGGGGTTTTTGTTGTTGTGTTGAAATGTTAACGAGTGGCTGCTGAGCGTGATTAGCATGTTCATTGTGAGAAGTATTCCCATGTCCTGGTGGTTGAGCTGAGTTCGTTGACCTTTTGCAGGCTGTGTCTAAAAATTAGCAAAACCTGGCTACCAGTCTTGAAAAACACAGCCATCGAACTCCGGCCGTGAAAGCCTTCGACAATACATAGCTAGGGGTACCTTTATAATCTGCCTACAAGTCAGTATAATGCTAGAGATCGGTGCTTCCCTTGACAGACTCCTATATTTTAATGAAAAGCTTCTGTAAAAAGCATTAAGGGAAACAGGGAACTTGGTGGGCACCAACGGAGATGTCCAGGGAGACAAGGGTGCTCTGCCTAGTCCTTGGCCCACCCCTAGCTTAACGTACTGGGTAGATCCAGCCATTGCTGGTCAGTTAACTTTCTGCTAGGGATGAACCCATACCCCATGACAGTGGAGCCAGGCCAATCCAAGCTACCTGCTGTGGCGGGGAGTTTTCCGAAAGCAGACCCAAAAGTCGGACCTGCCCCTTTGGTTCATAGATGGTGCCAGGGGTCCGGGTGATGGGATCCACCGAGGGCTTGATACAGGCATTGGTCAGCACAGACTGGCGATGAGGGTCCAACATGGTGCCCCCGACAACATGGAAGAGTCCTGGTCACTCTCTGGTTACCAAAGCAACTGGCCCTCTTCCAGAACAAGTCCAGCCAAAGGAGAGGGTTCTGGAATAAAGGCAGGGCATTGGCCAGGCTGGCCGTTGGCATGGCAACTCCACTGGCAGGCTTTGAGTGTTAGCTGGGCCTTGGACCCCGAGCCTGTATTGCAGGGTTGAGCTTGGACCCTGAACAGGGAGCAGCGTGAGAAAGTACTCCCGCATTTCGCTCTGAAGGAAGCTGTATCAGCTATTCTTTCTACGACATGTTTCAAAAGCAGCGGAAGCCAAAGGAGAATCCAACAGATGCTTTAGCTGAGGGGGGGTATTTAGTGCGGTCCAAGCACCAAGCCTCAGGGCCAACTTTTCTCTAATCAGTAAACAGCCTTTTCATCAGCTCCACGCAGCCTATTGCACAGGAACATTTAAAATGTGCAAAGGGTGTCGTGTTCGGTTTCAGAAGATGGCTCCCTCAGGAAGACCTGCCTAGTCCCCAACGGACCAACATGGTAGGCACGAATGAAGCGCTCATTGACCAGCCATCTGACTGGCAAGGTTATTAACATACCCCTTGTTAGTGTCTTATTATATTTTCTGGGCTGGTGGGGTTCCTTACAAAGAGGGCAATTGGATGCAGCCTCCCATTGCTTTTATTTTCTTCCAGTCAACTGCTAAAGGGAAATGCAAAGGGGTTTTATCAGCACAGAAAATGGGGATGGTGAAACTGACTAGAAGGATGGATGGAACTGACCGCTTTGCCTTCCCTGATAAGATTGGGTTGCGAAACTCACTTGAAAAGCAGTAATTGGGCAGGAAGGAGGCAGAAGGAAGCGACAAGGGGATGACTGCCCTGCCTGTTTCAAGGGGATGAGAGTCCCCTCAAAATTGGTTGAATTTTCTTCTTCTTTAAAACTTCTGTATCAGAGGCGAAAGAATGGAGGCACGATGGCTTGAATCTGTGCATATTCAGACTGAAAATATAACTCAAAACCTGAGATATACTTTGATTATCTGCCATCAAGTCAGCGTCAACTCTTAGCAAAGACATAGATCAGTATTTCTCAACCTTGGCAACTTTAAGACGTGTGGACTTCAACTCCCAGAATTCCCCAGCCAGCCATGCAAAGATACAGGTAGTCCTCACTTAACAACCATTCATTTAGTGATGGTACGACGGTGCTGAAAAAAACGACTTACGACCAGTCCTCACACTTACAACCGTCGCAGCGTTCCTGTGATCACAATTTGGGAGCTTGGCAACTGGTTTGTATTTATGGCCGTCGCAGCATCCCACGGTCACATGATCGCCATTTTCGACCTTCCTGGCCAGCTCCTGACAAGCAAAATCAATGGGGAACCACGTGATTCGCTTAACAACCACTTGGTTCGCTTAACGCCTGCTGCAGAAAAGGTCATAAAATCAGGGCAGATTTGCTCAAAGACCGCTTCACTTAGCAACTGAAATGCTGGTCGCAATTGTGGTCATTAAGTGAGGACCACCTATACAGAAAACGCTTCGTTGCCCTCTAATGGTCTTCTTGATTTCTGCAGCCCAAATATGGTCATCATTATGAAAGCTGGATATTGAGAGAGAGAGAGAGAGAGCACAAAGATGCTTTAGAGTTTGGCCACTTAGCCAGCAGCATTTTCTATGAACCAGAACACCAATATCTGGTTTCAGTTCTGGGTTGATAGGTAATTTATGTTCAAGATCAGCATTGACAAAGCATGGTTGTAAGCTGCGGAAAATGACTCAGAGAGCCAGCGTGAAAACATCACAAAACATCACAAAAGGGTGGCACTATCGCTTTAAATGACGTTTTTCCCATTTATTTATTTACCTCTTCTCAAGACGTCAGATGTAAAGTTCAAACAGAACAAAGCCGTTTGCCCCAAACTCCTCGGTGGAGTTTACAAACAATATAATTTTAATCATTTATCCAAGGCCAACATAATTCAGTTACTAAGAAAGGCAGACATCTGGAAAGCACAGAGTTGAGCTTCTTGCGCTACTGGAGTCTTTTCACACCAACGAAGGGGCTCAGCATAAACCTTGAAATACAAGCTAACCACGTGGATTTGATAACAGTCTCTACACCTGACTTGGAGAGATGGGAAGAGATTTTATTTTGGGGGGTTGAAAAGTTTACAAGGCAGTGCAACCAGTTAAATGTAAAAGGCAGCTGTAGGTAAAGGTCAATATCCAAAAGAACAAAGGCAGCAGCACATTTTTGATTTCCCCGCCCCCACCCACGTTGTGGGTTTCTCACAGTGCAAACTCCAGGGAGCTGGAGATTTTGGATGGGGGAGGAGGAGGAAGAGAAGCCATGGAGACCGTGATTGGGAGGCAGGATGCTAAGGGGTCAAAATGGTCCCCGTCCCCGTAGCATCGCACAACTTAAGCTCTGTTGGCTTCTGCATGATCTCAGGGCTCAGGAAAAACCAGTCTCACAAATGCTGCAGAGGGGAAAGGGAACTGAGACGCAAACCACTACAAACTTGGATTTTGGTCCCTGAAATCTGTATCAACCGTCACATTTAGACAAGTTCAGCCAAGCGGAAGCGTCCACCTCTCTTGCCCCGTGTTAGCCATTTCCTTCTTTCCAGATCCCTGAAACAAAAGCGTTGCAAGCATCTTCCTCGGGGGAAGCGACCTATCACCAGCGTTCCAAGAGCAAACCGCTTTCAACGATGGAAGGGCAAAACCTTCAGAGTTTTCGCCCACGTCGTCTGCTTTTGAACGAAGGGGGCTGTTTGGTCTCCTTGAAAGAGACCCAACTTTCCTCAAAAAGGGCAGGTGGGGAAACCTGGAAGAAGAGAGAGAATCTGTCCTTAGGATGAATGAATGGTCATAAGTCGAGGACTACCTGTAAACCTGAACAGTTCAAATCATCTAAATAAGACGTTTAACTGTTCAAGCTTACAATTCTTGATACGAATGACATCGGTTTACAATGATCTGACTGGGCCATCGGTGACTTTATTTTGCTAGAACTTGATTAGGTTGCTTTGACAACATTTTGCTTATTTCTGCCTTTCCTTGCCAACAACCAGAAGTCACTTTTGACCAATTACTTCTGAACTTACTTCGTTTCTTACTTCGTTCACTGCCAAGACGGCATAATTTACTAGAGGGGGAAAATTATTAGTGGGGGGGAAAAAGGAGAGGAGAATATTGTTTGAAAAGGTTAACAGTGCTTCTTCTAAACTCTCCACTCAATAGAAGAAGATTCCAATCTTTGGGAAGATTGTTGTTTTTAGCCACAAAGTTCAGAATAAGGGCAGCAATGGCTAAATGATGGAGCCAGAGCCTCAACTTGTGTTCACAGTTAGACTGAGATTTGAAAACAGTTTCGTCATTCATATATGTACAACTATACTGCACCATTATGGGAACTGAACAATACAGGTCGTTCTCGACTTACAACTACAATTGGGACCAGAATTTCCATCATAATTTGTCACGGTCATAAGTTGAGTCACCACGTGACCAGACCTGATTTTATGACCATTTTTACAGTGGTCATTAAGCGAATCCAGCTTCCCCAATGGGCGTTTTTTGGAAAACGGCAAAAAAGTCGCAAAATGTGATCACGTGACCGCGGGATGATGCAACCGGTCCCCAAGCTCCTGAAATGCGATCATGTGACCACAGGGGGTTGTGGTGCAACGTTTTGCGACGCTCGGAAGTGCTTTACAGGCCGTAAAGCACCCATTCCGAGGCCGTTGTAACTTCAGAACGTTGTTAAATGAATGGTCGTAAGTCGAGGACTACCTGTAATTCCTAAATGAAAAAGAACTAGAGTTAATAAACTATGAAACACATAAGCATGGAAAGATAAAATGAATGTAGCCCTAAGTAAAGGTAAAGGTTCCCCCCGCACATTTGTGCAGTCGTGAACTCAAGAGTTTTCTTTTTAAAAAAGTAAGATGTTTTCTGAGCTGAGCAGAAGACTTCAAGCACTTCAGGTCCATCACCACAATTCTGGTCGATTATCACCATTTATTAGGACCAAAATGTTACAAAAGAATGTCCGTCCGTCCATCCAAACTTTATTTCAGTCATAAAAAGGTAAAGGTAGAGGTTCCCCCGCACATTTGTGCAGTCGTGTCCGACTCTAGGGGCCGGTGCTCATCTCCGTTTGTTAGCCGAAGAGCCAGCGTCGTCCGAAGACACTTCCATGGTCATGTGGCCGCATGACGCACGCGGAACGCGGTTACCTACCCACCGAAGTGGTACCTAGTCATCTACTTGCATTTGCATGCTTTCGAATTGCTAGGTTGGCAAGAGCTGGGACGAGTGCGCGAGATCACTCCGTCACACGGGGCTAGGGTCTCGAACCTCCAAACTTGCGATCTTCCGATCAACAAGCCTGGCATCTTACCCGCTGAGCCCCCACGCCCCCTGAATGTAGCCCTAGCTTATTCAAAATGTAGTCTGCCTTTTTACTATTATACCTATGTGGATTCATCCAACTATTTCTGGAGATAACAACACTAACTTCCTTACCAGGGCTATTTAAGGAGTACAAGTATATAATGTGAGGCAATTAATATTTCAAAATGTTCTGCAGAGTTTATAGTCGTTACTATTGTGGTTATCGCTTTAATAAATCAGTTCGCCTTACTGTTTAGAATCCCAGAACGCACCTTTACAAGTTGCGTGGCCTGGAGAGCAGCTCAGTTTCGGGAGACCCGGTCTGAAAAGTGATTCCGTCTCCTGGCAAAGGGGACGCGATGAAAGGCGTGAGGAAGGCCAGGAGCCACCGATCTCCCATTACTTGTCGAAGGTTGTTCCGCCAGCCCAAGTCGTACTGGCGATTTCCCTCGAACCATTCTTTGGTGGTCTGTCCACGCAGGGCCAGCAAGCCGTGGAACAGCAGGAAACTGGTGCAGAACAAGAAGCCCACGATGCAGACGTCGGTGACAAGGGCGTAGACAAAGGATGCAAGGTTGACTTGCCCTGCGAGAGACGGAAGGGGAGGTGTAACTTTAGGGGCTTCATCTAGAACAGTGTTTCTCAACCTCAGCAGCTTTAAGATGCGTGGACTTCAACTCCCAGAATTCCCTGCTGGGGATGCTGGCTGGGAAATTCTGGGAGTTGAAGTCCACTCATCTTAAAGTTGCTGAGGTTGAGAAACAATGATTCTAGAACTCAGAAGATAAATGCACAGGGAAGAACTTGGATGACTATGAGTGGCAGAAGCTGAGTGACCAAGAGAAGCAGAAAAAGTAGACCTGCAACCTAGTGCCTTCCACATCTGTTGGATGTCAACTTTAATAATCTCTTCAGCATCGCCACATCTGGGGAGCACCAGATTGGGGAAGGCCATATTATAGCATATTTATTTTATTTTTATTTTTATTATTTCAATTTATTCCCCGCCCATCTCCCTTTGCATATTTGCACTACGTTTCTCCCAGGCTGACCTTTAATAAGAGAGCCAGTTTGGTCTAGTGGTTAAGGCAACGGGCTAGAAACCAGGAGCCTGAGAGTTCTAGTCCGGCCTTAGGCACGAAAGCCGGCTGGGTGACCTGGGGCCAGTCCCTGTCTCTCAGCCCTGGGAAGGAGCCAATGGGAAACCAGGAGCCTGAGAGTTCTAGTCCCGCCTTAGGCATGAAAGCCAGCTGGGTGACCTGGGGCCAGTCCCTGTCTCTCAGCCCTGGGAAGGAGCCAATGGGAAACCAGGAGCCTGAGAGTTCTAGTCCCGCCTTAGGCATGAAAGCCAGCTGGGTGACCTGGGGCCAGTCCCTGTCTCTCAGCCCTGGGAAGGAGCCAATGGGAAACCAGGAGCCTGAGAGTTCTAGTCCCGCCTTAGGCATGAAAGCCAGCTGGGTGACCTGGGGCCAGTCCCTGTCTCTCAGCCCTGGGAAGGAGCCAATGGGAAACCAGGAGCCTGAGAGTTCTAGTCCCGCCTTAGGCATGAAAGCCAGCTGGGTGACCTGGGGCCAGTCCCTGTCTCTCAGCCCTGGGAAGGAGCCAATGGGAAACCAGGAGCCTGAGAGTTCTAGTCCCGCCTTAGGCATGAAAGCCAGCTGGGTGACCTGGGGCCAGTCCCTGTCTCTCAGCCCTGGGAAGGAGCCAATGGGAAACCAGGAGCCTGAGAGTTCTAGTCCCGCCTTAGGCATGAAAGCCAGCTGGGTGACCTGGGGCCAGTCCCTGTCTCTCAGCCCTGGGAAGGAGCCAATGGGAAACCAGGAGCCTGAGAGTTCTAGTCCCGCCTTAGGCATGAAAGCCAGCTGGGTGACCTGGGGCCAGTCCCTGTCTCTCAGCCCTGGGAAGGAGCCAATGGGAAACCAGGAGCCTGAGAGTTCTAGTCCCGCCTTAGGCATGAAAGCCGGCTGCGTGACCTTGGGCCAGTCCCTGTCTCTCAGCCCTGGGAAGGAGCCAATGGCAAACCAGGAGACTGAGAGTTCTAGTCCCGCCTTAGGCATGAAAGCCGGCTGCGTGACCTTGGGCCAGTCCCTGTCTGTCAGCCCTGGGAAGGAGCCAATGGCAAACCAGGAGCCTGAGAGTTCTAGTCCCGCCTTAGGCATGAAAGCCGGCTGGGTGACCTGGGGCCAGTCACTCTCTCTCAGCCCTGGGAAGGAGCCAATGGCAAACCAGGAGACTGAGAGTTCTAGTCCCGCCTTAGGCATGAAAGCTGGCTGGGTGACCCTGGGCCAGTCACTCCCTCTCAGCCCTAGGAAGGAGCCAATGGCAAACCAGGAGACTGAGAGTTCTAGTCCCGCCTTAGGCACGAAAGCCGGCTGGGTGACCTGGGGCCAGTCACTCTCTCTCAGCCCTAGGAAGGAGCCAATGGCAAACCAGGAGACTGAGAGTTCTAGTCCCACCTTAGGCATGAAAGCCAGCTGGGTGACCTGGGGCCAGTCCCTCTCTCAGCCCTAGGAAGGAGCCAATGGCAAACCAGGAGCCTGAGAGTTCTAGTCCAGCCTTAGGCACGAAAGCCGGCTGGGTGACCTGGGGCCAGTCCCTCTCTCTCAGCCCTAGGAAGGAGCCAATGGCAAACCAGGAGACTGAGAGTTCTAGTCCCACCTTAGGCATGAAAGCTGGCTGGGTGACCTTGGGCCAGTCACTCTCTCTCAGCCCAACCCACCTCACAGGGTTGTTGTTGTGGGGAAAAGAGGAGGAGGAAGGAGTATTAGGTATGTTTGCCGCCTTGAGTTATTTATAAAAATAATAAAGGCGGGATAGCCATTGCCATTGCCATTGCCTGCTTCCTGGGGCTGAGACAGAGTGGCTGGCCCAATGTTGGTGTGCCTTTCATTCTTACCCATCAGGAGCATCAGCCACGGCAGGACAAGGAGGAGGACTGTGTGGGCTGGGCCGCCTTCCTCTAGCAGCGTCAGAACCACGTTGGTGTTGAGCAAGCCACCATACAGCAAGGCGACAGATCCGTAGAGCAGCAGGCAAATGAAGTAGCGGTAGTTCTGGTAGCCCAAGCACTGGCCGAGCAGCATGCAATGGTGATCTCGTCGTAG
Source organism: Charina bottae (assembly GCA_023362775.1). Lineage (NCBI taxonomy): Eukaryota > Metazoa > Chordata > Lepidosauria > Squamata > Charinaidae > Charina > Charina bottae. The sequence continues at coordinate 5,145,301 of JALMGJ010000026.1, read as the reverse complement.
GACGCAAACGTTGCAGGTAAAACAGTGGCTGCAGCGGGGAGGCACGTGAGTCTGACAGGAATAGCAGTAACTGGAAGAGAGGAGAAAGAAAGCGTGGTGGGAGTGGGTGGACGGATTTAGAGCTCAGGGGCAGAATGCAACGTTTGCGCGTTCAGGATCCAAAGTTCAACCATCAACTGGGAAACTGAGCATCTTAAACCAAGCCAAATCCAAAAACGCTAGAGAATTCCTGGAAGCTTGGCACTCAGACAAAGCAGCCATCAACAGACACATAGAGGCAAACAACATTTACATACCATTCATGAGAGACAATAGAAAAGCCAAAAGACCAGAACACCTCCATGCCAGCAATCAACACCCAGATATGCAAAGATTAACACCAGGATTAGCACCAGAGGAACAATCAAACAGCACAATATACCCTAATCAAGGAACTATTAACGCAGTCAATCAAGCAACAACAGCCCAATCAAGGAACTCCCAAGGGGAAAACAACACCCCCACCAACACAAGCAGGACAAGCCATGGCATATAAACAGAGAGCAAGTCCCACTCCCTTTTCGCACTGAAGATGTTGCCTAGCCTGGCAATGAAACGTCTGCAAGAAAACAAGTGCAAGAAAACAACAAGGCTCAGAGAGCACCAAGGACTCCACAGTTCAACCATCAATATATCCGTTGGGGGAGATGGGCGGTGATATAAATTTAAATAATAAATAAATTAATATCCAAGAAAAGCTGGGAAATGCTTCTGCCTGAAATTTTAGAGTAGGCGTTTCCAATCTGGCATTCCCCAGATATGCAGAAATGACAACTCCTAGAGCAGTGCTTTTCAAACTGCTGCCGTTGGCGACACACCAACGGCAGTGGCGGCGTGCATGGCGGCGGCGGCGGCCTTGTGTTTTCCGCTAAAACACGAAAGTGCTGATGACGTGCTGCCGCCGTTGTTGCTGCCGCCGCCGTACACACCACCGCCACATGCGCCCCCACCGTGCATGTCCACTTCCAGGTTGTGTCACGACACACTAAACTGTGTGTCGTGACACACTAAAGTGTTGCGACACACAGTTTGGAAAGCTATGTCCTAGAGTTTGCAGGTTGGACAGCCATATACAGGTAAAAAAGGTAAAGGTTCTCCTCTACTTGCATGCTTTCGAATTGCTAGGTTGGCAAGAGCTGGGTCTAGTGCGGGAGCTCACTCCGCACGCAGGGCTAGGGATTCGAACCTCCGAACTTGCAATCATCTGATCGACAAGCCTGGCGTCTTACCTGCTGAGCCACCGCGTCCCCTATAAAGGTTGGGGTGCCATAAGATAAATGGCTCTGCCATCACTCACTTCATTTAGATGGAAGGACTAAGGAAGAGATATAACGCTGTCTGTAAGACAACAGCCATCTTTGCAACAGTGGCATCCGCAAGGGGGATGTCAAAAAAGTCAAGGTGGTGGCTTCGATCCCACAGTGGTGGCCTCCACTTTCACTCTGTTGGCTTCCCCTGCAGCCGTTTGTTTAGTGACAGTTTGGACTTACGACGGTTCTGAAAAAACCGACTTGCGACCAGTCCTTACACTTACGACCGTTGCAGCGGCCCCGCAGTCACATGATCACGATTCGGGTGCTTGGCAACTGGTTTGCATTTACAACTGTTGCAGTGGCCCATGGTCACATTATCACCATTTTCGACCTTCTCAGCTGGCTTCTGGCAAGCAAAATCAATGGGGAACCGCGCAGTTCGCTTAACAACCATGTGTTTTGCTTAATACCCGCTGCAGAAAAGGTTTTAAAATCGGGTTGGATTTGCTTAATGACCGCTTCACTTAGCAACCAAAATATTCCAGTCCCAATTGTGGTCGTTAAGCGAGGACTACCTGTACATCCAATCAATCCACATTCTGTACCCTAGAGAATTCTGGGAATCCAAGGAGTTGACTCGAGGACCACTATCAGAGAAGCAGTAGGAACAGGTGGTCTTCAGACATTGCCAAACTACAACTCCCAGCAACCCTCATTCTTAGTCATGCTGTCTGGAGCGGCTGGGCATTGTAATCCAGATACAGTGGCCATGCTCTTTCCCTACCTTTGGGAATATTGAACTGTTACAGCCAGCTGACATGATAAAAGGGCATTTTCTTACGTTCTGTTTTTTGCTGTACAGAAAATTCCTGAAGATACCTGCTTTCTTTTGTTCACGGGAAACAGCCTCAAGTTAAGAAAATAACACGGGATGAAGGTGGAGCATGCCAACAGCTCTGGAAAGCAGTGGATTAATATTAGCTTGGCTCTCTGTTTATGCTCATCTGTATCTATACCTATTTCACTACCTGCCAAGTAGAATAAAATCTCAATTTAACAGGGAGAATGAATATATGGCATTACACAAATGATGTAGATAAACACAGATGTAAAGTGGAGATACAACCAACATAAATTTAACTGCCTCATCCATGACGTGGGACGCAGTGGCTCAGCGGGTTAAACCGCTGAGCTGCAGACTGCCGATCGGAAGGTCGGCCGTTCGAACCCCCGCGCAATGAGGTGAGCTCTCATCGCTCGTCCCAGCTCCTGTCAACCCAACAGTTCGAAAGCTTAGCAAGTAGATAAACGGGTACCACCTTAAGTGGGTAAATTTGCTGGCGTCCTGTCGGGGGTCGGCTACCAAACGGAAAAAGATCTCATGAATGGCGGCGGCGGAACCCGAAGCAGCAACATCCAGGACGTCAGCAGCCGGCTCCGACGCAAGGCATTGTGGGACATGTAGTGCAGTAGCCACGGAAGAGTCGGTTCCCTTACCCCTTCCCTTAAGCGCGCGGTTTAAAAATGTATACTGTATAATGAAATGTAATTTACTATGTATGTAAGCCGCCTAGAGTCCTCCGTTAGGGAGGGGATAGGCGGGGTATAAATACAATAAATAAATAAATAAATAAATAAATACATACATACATACATACATACATACATACATACATACATACTACAGCTATAACAAACTTGCCCATTATTTCAGATGGAAGCTCAGAGGGAAACGTGGGTCACTGCATCCACTGCTAAATGGGGTCCTATTAAATTGAGGATTGACTTATTTGTGTTCTTATGTATCAAACACACTTCCTTTCTCAGCTTCAGCTGTCCCACAAGCCAATAGGAAACAGGCTGATTTCATACAAGTTCACTAATCCAAGCCTAACATTTTTTACCAGAATTTCAAGTAAAGATCTTTCTAAGCTCTGCTACTCAAGACATTGTGGACAGAGAAAGCAGTATAGATCTGGCAAGAAAAAGCCTTTTCCTGAAACACCCAGCTCCCCCACAAATTTTTTTTATGTGTATTATGTGTATTTTTATGTGACCATAAACCCACTCAGTACAGAAACCAGATCCTCACATCCTCTGGATTTTGCATTTAGAGAACTGCACCGCATATTAGAGAAACAGTCCTGGAAGAAATGCAACATCAACACGGAGGGAGGGGCAGGAGATTATGGATTGCTAAGGCATAAACCAACAATGCCTTATCAATGCAGCTCAGGGGGCACATATCTTTTTGTGATTCCAAATCCCTCTTCAAACAAAAGTATATATATGAGGCAGCCACTAGATGGCAGCAAAGAGCCCATTTCTCTCGGCTGCCATCTAGCGGTCTGTCTGAAATTTGCAATCCACAAATAGTATGCCTGATGGCTCTCTGGTCCATTACACTTTTAGTCAGTCCCCAGCTGGCTGCCTTCTTGAGATATGGACTTCATAAACCTGGGAATGATCAGGGCTTAAGTTCAACAAGCCTAGAGGTTGGAACATTTCCTTTAAAGCACCCCCTCTTCCATGCTGGGAAAGGCGGATCTTCTCCCAGGATCATTTTTCCCTTACAAAAAAAGTTTTGAAAAAGAAACCCAATGTAGAAACAGCGTGTTCCTGGCCATGTGCAGACATCCTTCCCCAAGAAAGAAACCGCTTCGCCCCCGCCTCCTCCCAGCAATCTACTTCCGTCATCAAGGAAGTCCCGCTCCCCGCGCGGCCCTTTTTCCCGCCACTTCTATAAGCCCCTCCCCCGCACACGCGGTCGTCCTCCCATTGGTCCCCGCCGCGGCCGTAACCCCGCCCCACTCACTCCCATCCTTGCCCCGCCCCCGCCAGCATGACGCCGCGCGTGCTGGGCGAGGCCATGATGAAGCGGCGGGCGTTCTCCAGCGCGCTCCCCAGTAGGAAAAGCAGCGAGGCCAAGGGCCAGCCTGGGAACGGCTCTCCGTGCGGCCGCAATCGCAGCAGCACCACTAGCACCTCCACGACGAGCGCGGCCGCCAACGTCGCCCCGGCGCACACGGGCAGCACCCGCCGGTCCCAACCGCAGCCTGTCATGGCGGCGCATGCGCGGCCTACGCGCCTCTTCCGGCTTCGCTTCACCCGCCCCTTCCCGCTCAAACCGTTGATAGAACTCTCGCCGCCAATCAGCGGCGGCGGCGAGCCCTGTTAAGCCCACCTCTCCGATTGATCGGCGAGTCTCTTATCCAATCGCGGGAGAGGGGCCCGCTCGGCTTTTGAGACTTCCCTGTTTACCTCAGGAATTTGTTGCTGTGTAAAAGTTTATTTTTATTTATTTTATTTATTTTCTATCCCGCCTTTATTATTTTAATAAATAACTCAAGGCGGTGAACAATCTTTGCAGCTGTTGGAAGGATTCGAGCAAACCCCCCCTTCTTTGTCAAACGGCCATTTTCGAGCCTCGTCTTCCCCGACAAATGCTTCCCGGCAAAACACTTCCCCAAGCTAGATAAGAAGAGGGAAACTCCAGGGTAAAAGACTTAAGAATAGATCACAATAGAACAATGGGAGCCTGAGCCACAAAGTAACCTTCCAATAACTTGAGCAAAATCACCATAAGCTGATCAGAGCAGCCCGGGGACCTAATCACACCTTTGGCATAAGTAAAGAAAAGGGGCTTCCCTTTAGACCAGGGGTGGGGAGCCTTTTTTCTGCCAAGGGCCATTTGGATATTTATAACGGGGGGGGGGGGTTTCTGGGATTTCTGGGGACCAGGGGCCGGTGTTTGCGCGCGGGAGCCAATCACAAGCACTAGGGGGTGGGGTTTGCGGGCAGGAGCCAATCGCGTGGAAGGGGGGGGTTTGCGGGCGGGAGCCCGGCGGGCCTTATATGGCCCCCGGGCCTGATGTTGCCCACCCCTGCTTTAGACAATAATCAAAACCTGATAGAAGCCACAACCCTGCAGAGAGCTTAATTGACTTAATTGATGATTGATGATGACTAAAGGAAGCAGAAACCGCAGAACAATAGGGGGGCGACCACAGGAATGCCTCGGCCCTTTGATCAATTACGCTCTCAGAATTCTTGGAAAGCACCCTGCCTTTTAAAGCCGATTAAGAAACCGATTAAGTGCAATCCGGCTAGACAAACATGTCTTTCGCACTCCTCTTTCGTAATCAAAGACCTGCGTCCCTATATAAGGGGCTGGTGGGGGGAAATACAAGTGTGGCCACCTCCGACAACATGTTTATTCTGTATTTCGTGCTCTTGGATCAATAAAGCAACCACCTCTATTCAAGCAATTGCCTGCGTTTCTTCATTCCCGGCTCAGAACGGACTTTTGGTAAGATTTCCTTCCAACACAGCCATCTCCAGATCCATAATTGAAAACCACTGATCTGCTTTTGCCCTTTCTCAATGTCCAACCCCCCGTTGTCCACAGAGGACGGTCAAAAAAGTCAAGATAGTGGCCACGGCGGTGCGATCAAAGCTCTGCCTGTTTTTAATGTGCAGTGCCAATATGAATACAAACTGGGATGGAATTCTTACACTCTAAGCTAGCCTTTCTCAACCTTTTGACCCTGGAGGAAACCTTGAAATATTTTTCAGGCCTCGCTTGGGGAACCCCTGCACATTCAGGCTCAAATACAGGCCAGAAGTTACAAAATTATTATATGCGTTTCATGGGGAGACCTGCATATATGCATTAACAACGTTCTTAAACTAACGATAAAGAATGAAACTTGCCTGTTTAATGTGAAGTCCCCTCGACAAGAGAATTCCATCTAGCGGGGTCCAGGAGGCGTGCCTTCTCTGCGATAGCGCCCGCCTTATGGAATATCTTGCCCCCGGAGGTGAGACTGGCCCCTTCACTCCTGACCTTTCGGAAGGCCCTCAAGACCTGGCTCTGCCACCTGGCCTGGGACAACAGAGGCGGGAGTGCCTCCTGGGGTTGGCTAGCCCTGTAGTAATACAATCCATCCTACGGTCCCCCCATCTTGGATTTTATGTAATTTATTATTAGATTATTATTATTATTATTATTAGATGTATTTTAGATATTGTTTTTGTGTTTTTTAAACTTCAATTGTTGTGACCCGCCCAGAGTCCCTTGCGGGGGAGATGGGCGGGGAATAAATTGAAATAATAAATAAATAAGTTGCCTGGATTTGAAATCATTTTTTAAATAAATCGTGATCTCCCAGGGAACCCCTAGGGACCTCTCGTGGACACGGAACCCTGGCTGAGAAACCCTGATCTAGAGCACCGTCTGTTTTCAGAGAAGAGGAGTGTCTTCCTGCTTTGCACTGTTCTTATTTTAAAATAATGTCTCTCAGTGGCATCTGCAGCAAACCTCGATAAAGCCAAAATGGCAACACACGAAAAAGTGACATAATCATCAGACAAATGCGATTTGGAGATCTGATGTCATTTCTTGATTTGATTTCATGAGGTATTTGGTTTGGTGATGTATTTGTGTCATGAGATCTGATGCAAGCACTGTAGGTGAATTGTGGCATTTGAATGATTAAATCATTAGGGATGTGCATATGTCCTTTGCTCCCCTTATTCTCCCCCCCCCCTTAGTGGAAGCCCATGCTCTCTCAGATTTTCATCTCCTATATATGATTTTCATCTCCTATATATGATTCATCTCCTATATATGATTGTATTTTTCCTACCCACTTGAGTGTGCTTTTAATCTGAGTATTAGATTATATTGTGCTAAAACATGAAATATTAATCTGGTACATAAATATGTCCTTTTGACATAAATACAGATGTAAATTTACAATAGCCTTATCGAGAAACAATTGATCCATAAAATGTTATACCAAATTTAATTGGCTAAGTCTTTAAAAACTGCCACAAACTGCTGCTGCTACGTTTCCATTGCAACAAATGAATACATCTTTTATTTATTATTGAATTTGGTATCCTGCTTCTCCATCCATAGGGCACTCAAGGCTACTCCTCCCAATGATTGTTGCTGGTTCCTTTTGATATGCATGAAGCATAGCAAGTAAATCTGTACCAGGATTGCATTTGTTTCAGGATTAAAATAACTGGTGTAATTTTCAGAATAAGTTACATATTCCATGCTCAAATTAAAGCTTGAAGGAAACAGCAAGCAAAGTTTCTGGAACATTTGTCTTTGTTACTAAGTTGTTTTGGGAGAAATGTGAAATCCAGGAAGTTTTGTGCAAGAAATGTCTTTATGCCATGATCTGTTTTATGATTTATAGTATTTTCATGCTCTTTTTTTCTTTCTTTTCTCAGAATGCTCATCAAACAAGAAACTTTCAGAGTAAAACTGAGACCTCTACTGGTAAGTCCTGAGACAACAGGCACAGGAGCATCATGGGGGAAATGGGATGGGTTATGCAGATATTGCACCAGTAGCCGTCAGAAGAAGCAGGCAGGCAATCGGGAAATCAGTGTCGCCAAAATAATTCATAATTTTTATAATAAAACTTTACAACGGAAGGCTGTTAACTTGGACAGTGGAAATAGGAATGTTATCAGAATGTATTTGATGAGATTGCAAGCAGTGCTAATTCTGATAAGGAATTTACTCATCGTTATCTGAAATTTCATTGGAAAGAGTGTCTTGAGAGGCTGCTGAGCGAGTAAGGTATCGCTTCTCGGCCTTTTGGCTAAGATCAAGTGTAGTATCTGTTCTTATCAGTTTAATATCTGATATGTCCTCTATTTGAGGACTACATATTAAATGGATTTTTGGAACTGGGAGATGGAATAGGGGCTTGCTCCATCCACTCCAAGCATCAGCCTGGTATTGCAGTACCTCCAGGAATGGTGCACCTCCCTCTGGGAGGAATTTGATTGGTTAAAAAACAGATGAAATGAATTAATGAACTACAGTGTCGCGGCCAGGGCTTTCCAAAGTGGCGGGACGGCGGCAGCCTCCGCTAAAACGCGGAAACCCTGATAGCGCGCCGCCGCTTCCGGGTGCACTCTTGTGTCGCGACACACAGTTTGGAAAGCTCTGCCCTAGACAACGGAAAACCTTGCCAAGAAAACTGCAGGGGCTTGTCCAGGAAGTTGCCAAGAGTCAACACTGACTCTTTAAAAACAAGAAAAAAAAAGATTAGGGCATAGCTTTCCAAAGTGTGTGTCGCGCAAACCCGGAAGTGGGGAACCGGAAGAAACTGCACCCCCGCCAATCATTGCCGCCGCCGCCACCATTGGTGTGTGTATCGTGTCGCCAACATGAAAAGTTTGAAAAGCTCTGGATTAGGGTCATGACTTCTGCTTCTTCCACGAGTTACTGGGGTGACTTTGGCTTAACTGCTTTCAACTCTGGGAAGAAGGCAAAAGAACATTTGGAAAAACATTGCTAAGATTAAGCCAAAAAAGGGCGAAAACAAAGCCAGAGAGAATAGAGTCTTGCTTATCTGTTCGTGCATTTTTTTTTGTATGTTGGCTGATACTTGAAATAAGTGATAATATGTTATAGAAACGTGATTTTAAGCAGTGGATTAAAATGCTTTGTCTAAGTTTAGCTTACTTTAAAACATTAAATTAGAACTTGGAGTGTTTTTTTGAGGCATTCAGTGTCTTTCACAAGCCCTTTCTCACTGATCCTAAGAATAACTCCTGTGTAACAGGAGCAGCCTGCAAATGAACCGAGACTTCATTGAGTTATACAAATGTTGATGAAATATAAAGAAGCGAAAAGCTCTTGGAATCTAACCCAAATCTGAGTTCATGTATCCCAGATAGAATAAGATCAGTCTTGAAAATCTTTTCTTGTCCTCCTGAAATGTCCTCAAGACAGGTATTTCTTCTGGCTAGTTTTAAAGCTCATTGGGAGGATTTCGGACATCCAAATGTAACATGTGACTTTCCGGGAGATGCGACAAGCCAATCACCTTTTAAAGTACAAGGGGAGGGAGACTGGTCTCTTGCAGCACTTCTAGTAAGGAAGGGGTATCCTTTTCTATAAGAAGGATGGTAATAATAGCAATTTCTCAAATTCCAAACATCCTGAGATACGAAAGTCGTGCGGCATCTGGTTTCAATATCTGGGCACCGCACATAGGCCGTGTGAAATAGATGCATGAATGAACACGTGCAGAAAGTTTTTCCTTCATTACTTCAGAAAAAAATAAAGATGCAATATTCCATCCATCTGGAAAAACAGTTTACAGGACCAAGTGCCAGGATCTCAAGAAGAACTCAGTTTCCTTGGTTGTTGTGACAGGAAATGCTGGGAAATTTCAGGATCTATTTGGGAAACAGGGTTGCGGTCCAAGGTCATAAGGGAACATCTAGAAACTAACTTGGCCTTACTTCTTTCTCAACATGGAGTCCACCTGATCCTTTTCATTATTAGCCATACGTTTATTCTTGAATGGGAGAGCATGTCAAACATCTTCCCTTGTATCTCCGTGGAAGGTTAGTGTCTGTGCTCTAAGTAAGATTTTTCCTGTACTGAAAATGGGAACTTTTCACCCTGCGGAGAGATTCTTGCTCTCAACACAGTCCTTCTGGGTCTGGCGCGGATTTTGTGGGAGAGAACATTCAGCCTGCTGGGGCAATTTCCTTTTTAAGAGCCTGTGGATCTGCTTTAAGGGGGGATACTTGGCTTCCCAACAGTTGTCTTCACCACCCCTGTCTGGTTGGTAGGAACACTTGTGCTGTCCCCTCCCCGTGGCCTTTTTAAGATGGAACCTGATCTCCCTTCCCAGGGCTGATCATACTTATTGAGGACTGGTCACGTGGACCGGTTTTGACAGGTGCAGCTGCAAAGCAGGCAGACACACAGCCTGGAGGACTTGGGGGCTCTTGACCTCTAAGGGGAGCCGAGAGGGGAGCGAACAGAAAAGGAGACTGAAAGCTCCGGCAAGGGGGGACTGTGTGAGTTGTAGGGGAGAGAACAGGCACAGGGGAAAGGGAGGCACACGAAGGAAGGCAACATGACGATGCAGATAGAAACACACGTCCAATACAACCACTCCTACATGGCGACTGAGGACTACATGGCACAGGAGGATGACTGGGACCGCGACTTACTGCTCGATCCAGCCTGGGAAAAGCAACAGCGGAAGGTAGGACGCAAGTTGGGGAGAGGAAGCGGCAGGTCCAGGAACTGTGTGGACGGGGTTCCCGGCCCAAGGGCCTTTCTGAATGGAACCGGTCAAGGGTGGCTGCTGTGCCACGACCCGGCCGGCGGCTTCTCTAGCTCCTTGCTGTGCTGGCTGTATTGCCAAACATGCATTTGTTTCCAGTGGTCCCAGTAATAAATACCAGTAGCAATTCTGGGGTGCACCTCTGCCTTCTTGGGAGGGGGAGCAAATACCTTGAGTTGGCCTCCGTGGAAGATTCTTGAGTGGGGAAACAGACAAACGCTCCTGAAAGAATGGATGTTATGTGGTGCCTGAGGTCATATCTGCTCTATGGACTCTGCAGCACGGGGGAACGGCTTGCATTGATTAAAAAGAAAAACTTACATGGCAGTGGAGCCTGTGATGGGATTAACTAACCATTTCAGGAATTGCCTGCTTTCGCCTGAAATCTGATGATCTGAAATAATGTTTTTCTGTAGCGTTAGCTACTACCCTAGAGGAAGGAAGGCATCTTACAGCTATATTATAGGAGTGAAGAAACACATCTTCTAAGAGCCAGCTGCCATCCCTGTATATTAGATACGGCTGCCTACAGCTGTCACTTCCCATCAGCCAGATCCACATCCTATAGAGGACCGACCGTGAGTGACATTTTGGGCACAGTGCGTCAGGAGAGATTCACAGTAGTACTGGTGGACAGAAGGGGTGTGCAGAGAAGAAGGAAGGAGCGCATGTGTCAGCGGGGTGGAATCCACCAAGGGCCAGAGCCATGTCTGAGCTATGCCTGGAATGACAGAGACCCAACGGAGAAGGAGAGGAATCAGCTAAATATATCCTTTTGTGGCAGTTGGGAACTTGCCCTAGAACAGCTTGTTTCAAATATTATCATCACCTACGGGGGATATCCTAATCCCAGGCTTTCAGGAAGGGCCCGAACCTCTTTTCCCAGCCTAATACAGGCTTGCATGCCAGTGCAACTCCCTTAGCATACTCAACAGTGATTTGCAAACGTGCCAGACTATCTGATAGTAAAAAAAGGACTAAGAACTCTTGTGCCATGAGGAGGAAGCCACTTGCCCCAGAAAGAAAAGTACCTGTTTGGAGTCTCCAAGTGCCTGCAATGAGAGAGCATTCAAGGGCGCATGGGATTTAGGCACTGCGAGGAGAAGGAATCCACAAGCTCCAATCCCTGACGTAGCATCCTTATTTCAGTTAAATCATGGCCTCTTCCTTTCTAAGGATAGCAATGGTGGGGGGGGGGGAGGAATGCATTGTAAAAGATTGGGCGCCTGTCATTGATGCATCAATTCTGCTTTCTGTGCAATTGTTGTAGGAAGTGCTCTGCAACCCTCTTGGCTATAAGTAGGTCTGTCATTTGTGGAGGCCCTGTCATAGTCATACATCTGAGACATTCCTCTAAATTCTATTCTCTCTTGAAAATTATTGCAGTCATGTTGCAAGAGATCCACTCAAGCAAAGATAGTTTTCACAAAACTCTTCATCGTTTCCCAAAGTGCTTTTGCTCTTCTTTCTTCTATTCGGACTCGGAGGCAGTGCATTGCCTTTTTTTTTATAGGCCAAACCTTATGTGCCAGATTTGGGCTCTGCTCTAGATTTCTGCTTAGATTCTTCCTTGACTTCTTTTTTATTTTTACTGTCCTTGTATCTACTATCTCTTGGCCTCAGTTCCTTAATATTGAAAAAAAAAAGAGTGTCATACTTCACAGGTTCATTCTGCAGGAAACATGGTTATATGGAGAAAAATATGCAATGTTCTGAGAACATAACCTTTTTATTCTGTACTTGTTCATGAATTTTGAGGCAGGGAATTGGAAAGAAGTAGCATCTTCTATGGAATATGGATGAGGAAACACTCTCTGAGTTACAATAAAAAATCAGGAGGAGCTTGGTAGTACCTTTTCCGACTAACACATTTTATGAAAAGCTGTAAGCTTTTGTGAGCTGCAGCTCACTTCATCAGCTCACAAAAGATTCTGCCTTTTAATAAAATGTGTTAGTTGGAAAAGGTGCTACCAGACGTCTCCTGATTTTTGCCACCATAGACTAGCACGGCTCTGAGTTATGATATTTAATGCTGTCTGGCTTTTTAACCGGATTTGGACTATGATATCCAAGGAAGGTTCTTGCCTTTTTGTCTTACATTTTGCTCTGCCATTGCTGTAGCATCAACAAGCAAAAGTATCACTGTCTGGTTTTATTCTAATTTTGAGGATGATCTGTACTTTACTGTACACATGTCTGATTCAGTATAGGGCAGCTTCTGATATTTCTGTGATGCCAGAGACAGATAAGCAGACAGTAAGTTTTAAAAACCATTTTGCTGGTATTCTCAAGCCAATAATCAAACACAAAACCTATTCTGCTGTACAATGCTCTGCAATGCAAACTGAATTAATTAATTAATTAATTAATTAATTAATTATTTGGATTTATCACCGCCCATCTCTACCATGGCGGACTCTGGGCAGTTTACAATCACATTATAAAAAGTTAAAAAAACCTATACATCTAAAATATATTATAAAAAAAAATTCACCTCACAGTTACATTATGGCCATTTTCCTATGTAATCTCATTGATTTGATATCTCAGATGCACCCTAGCCTTCCTCACCAATCTTGTCAGACAACGACTGTAGTGATTCTCAGCCAAAGTATATAACAGACCTAATTCATCTTCATGGCTGGATACCTTGAGAGATCATCAACATACTGTATGAGGAAATGTCAGCTGAAAATTTCCTTTCCCTAAAACTTACATGTGGCTTAAATGACTCAGGCTGGCCTATCCCAGGGATCCCTGTTGGGCTCTACAGCTCTGCACTTTAGGGTATCCACTGATCTCGTTGCCAGAAGGATCTCTCCACCTGTTACTTTGGGGTCAAAGGCATGGTGGACTTGTGATGGGGAAGGGCCAAAAGAGCATATAGGATTGCATCACAATGTGCCAGATCATTTAGTACAAGTTGTTACCGAGGCCTAGAAGGGAAAGGGCTGTTTTCATCTGCTTTGATTCAAGATGACTTAAGAACTTTCCCACACTCTGGTCTCTTGCTTCACATTGAATAAACTGGTATCTTCTGTTTTTTATATATAAATGCAATTAACGTAGGTGATGGGACCTTTTGACAAAGCAAGATGCGTAGGCTTCTAGTTAGATCAAGTTTTTACAACCACAAAGAAGTTGCTGGTCTATTGTTGGATATGCAAGAAAATCCTCTTTCCTTGTTTTTGCAACATCTGACTGCAGTGCTGGTTGAGATGGTATATGTGGGACCAAGTAGACTCACCCACATAACCAAGCTTTCTTCCACACCTTATATCCATTTGCTCTCCTTCATGCAAATCTACGTTCCTAATAATCTACCAAAGCTTCCCCTAGTGTTGGGGTACAATTCTCACCTTCTCCAACTAGCATGGCCCACCTCTAGAGGGCTCAGGTTGAGGAAGGATGGCCTACACAATTTTTATCCCATTGCTGGAGGATGGATATTTCTTTGTGAAGAAGACAGAGGGCAAAGCATATTTCCTCCCTATTCCAAAATCTGAAAGGAGGTTACATTATTTTTTTTAAAAATCACCTAAGGAAGTGTGATTAAATGAAAATGACAATGCAGTTCCATTGCCCACTTCTTTCAACTTGAATCCCCCATGTCAAACAAAAAATATTCCAGCTAACCACCACACCTGGTGTGTTTTAATGCACCGATGTACAACTGTGCCACACCTTATAGCCACTGTTGACCACAGCGACTAATGAAATGTGATGAACAGACTGGCCACGTTTTGCAAAGGTGAAAGTTGGCATACCTGGAAATGCCAACTTCTCCTCACCCACCTCACCTTGCTAATCCGGAGTTGTTCCTTCTCTACTGAATAACGCCTGGTCGTATAGCTCCGAGTCCAGACACTATTTCCTGCTGATGCTGGAGATCTGTGGGGGTGGTTTTGCAGCCATTGGGTATCGGGTGGCTGCTGCTGTTCCAGATGCCTTGCCCATGTAAGGCAGTTTCTAAAAACTGCTCTTCGGCTCTCCTGCCCTGCAAGGAGGTAATGGATGAGCTAATGGTAGTATTTTGGAAGAGGACAGGGCTTAATTAGGGTACAAGAAGGGTCTCCCTGAGAGATAGGTGGGCCTTCAAAATGAAGAAGCTATTTAAAGACAGTTGCACCGAGGGTTTATCGCTTGAGTGAAAAAAGTGTGCACTCTATGTGGACAAACTTACTGTGCTTCTTTTAAAAGAAGAAAATTTTTGGTTGTAAGCTTTTAGGCATAGTGTGTCAATCTAAAGGACTGCAAAGCTAGGCTTGTTCAATAGATAATACGCTGGTTCTTCAGTGTGAAAATATGAGTTTCAATCTCTACTCAGCTATGGATACTCCCTTGGACTTAGCATCTTCCTTGTAGGGGAGACTTGTTCAGATGCAGAGCAGGATAGAGCAAGTCATGCATAATGGAGAATGGGGTTGTGATCCCTCCTCTGAATGGAAGTTTTTCATATACACAATAACTCTTTTACTTATGCCAACATTTTTTAAAAATTTTTATCCCGCCTTTATTATTTTTATAAATAACTCAAGGCGGCGAACATACCTAATACTCCTTCCTCCTCCTAGTTTCCCCACAACAAGAACCCTGTGAGGTGAGCTGGGCTGAGAGAGTGGGACTGGCCCAAGGTCACCCAGCTGGCTTTCATGCTTAAGGCGGGACTAGAACTCCCAGTCTCCTGGTTTCTAGCCCAGCACCTTAACCACTAGACCAAACTGGCTCTTTCAAACATAAAAGGAAACCCACGGTCAATTTTCAGCTAATTGCTCAAGAAGCAGATCCAATATTCCTTCCTTAGTTCTGGCCAATCAGTACTAGGATCTGAGGCCTGGGCTGGGTGCAAAGCACTGGAATTTCTGATTAGATGCTAATTTTTAATCTTACTTAATACCTCTTAAACTATCTGTTTTCAGATTCTTGCAGTTCTGCATACATACATGCCTGCTCAGGCCGGCCACCCGCAATTTCTGGCTACAAGCTTGAGACTGAACCTTCTGGCCCACAGAAATTACAATTTAAATTTTGGTAGTAGGGAAAGCTGAAGTGGGAGGATGTGAAACAGGGCATTTGGAAAAGCAAGGGTAGCAAAGGTGTGAACAAAATACGTTGCTAAGGAGTTTCTTTTGTTGTTCAAGGATGCAGCAGCGCCTGTTTTCTTGAGAGCCTCTAACCTGACCAAGGACCCTGAAATATGTTGGACTGCAATGTTCATAATGTTGAATCGTCTTGGCTGAGGAGGGTTGTGGAGATATCCTTATTATGTAAGTGGAGCTAAGGGGATTATGGAAGAGACTCATTTAAAGGCCATGGAGAGCCACTGCCAAAAATCTTGCCAAGAAAACCTCCTCTCCAGGAGTCAAGACTGACTCAAAGGCGCACACATTCACACACACAAAAAATCCCATTTAAAATGCATGTTTAATCTGTGTTTAGAAGCATTTTTCCCCAAAATGTGTATTTAATTGCATTTGTAGAAGATGTTAACTGCATGCTTTTTAAATCAAAAGATGTATTTCAGTGTATTTCGTTGTCACAAATGAAGTAATTAAATAAACCCTTGTATCCTGTTCCGCACATTAGACAGGGAGATGCCAATCAGCACATTTCTTACTGGAATCCATAAGCTGTTAGCTTCATGTACATTCCTCTCCTCCAAAATGAGACTGAGAAAAGCAAAACATCCACTTCTCCTCCCTCTTCTTTATGTTACATCATCTGTTGGCTGTCCGCAGCAGCACACAATGGAAGGGATTGCCCCTTTTGTAATTGCGTTGGCAGCTGCCAAATCTGTTAAGCCTCATAAACAGTGGCACATGGGGCAAAACCATCCCTGGCACGGCACCTGCAGGGAGATGTTTGCCGTGCCTTGCCTCATTGTGTGGAACCGGAAATAGCTTCCCATTGTGTCAGTAACACACACACACACACACACACTCAGTCAAGAGACACAGAGGCTCAAATCTGGTCCCTGTACACTTTGGCAAACTTACAGACTGGGGAAGAGCCAAAATAATAAGAGTCTGACAAAGATACTGAAGCATGCGGGCCACTTTGCTCACATTATCTGGTAGTGCAGAGGACTTAACGTATTACGAGGGACGAGTATCCTCTTGCTTTATAATCTCAAACTAATTGCAAGGAGGAGTCATTGCATTCTGAGTTGAGAAATTAGGCTACAACAATTGCTCAGGGAAGCATAGAACGCAACCTGCCGGAATTACTTTTCTAGTCAAAAATGTATCAGTGATTCCCCCCGTCCCCAGTTCAAGCAGATTGAGTGTAGCAATTGATTTTTCTGTCTCAGAAACATATTAAGAAACAGGCCTTTAGATCCTGACCATTTTCTCTGTTTGTCCCCTTTCATTGCTCCTGTGAAAGCTGAGGCAGTAAAGGCGACTAATTTCTGAACCAGCTCTCATAATGTGGACATATTCATTATACCCTAGCAAACATATTTATTACAAATTCTATTTTATCCTATATTTCCTTCAAGGGGATCAAGGGGGCATATATGGTGCTTTCCATCCCTTATTTTATTCTCCCCACAAACCAGTGAAGAAACCTGGAGCCCGTAGGGTTGCATGCAACCCTCCAATTAATTTAAAAACCTCTCTAGGAGAGATCTGATCGGAGTGTCTTGCCTCATTGCTCAATCCATGGTTTGGGAAAGGGAAGGTAACAGATGCAAGAGAGGGCCAGAAAGAAGCCAGCTTTTGATTCGGACTCTGCCCACTGCTTGCTTCAGCCACCAAGTGGATCTCCAAAGAATTTCCCCTGATTAGACACTCCTCCGGATGACAATTGACTCAAGGTTACCCAATTTGCTTTACAGGCGAATGGGAATCTGAATGAGGATTGCCTCTTAAGAGTGCTCCTAGCTAAGAACGTGTATACTTAGATTATCTGAGATTATCTTAGTATACTCCCCAGCTGTAGTTTCCTGATTCCAACCTGAGTCCTGAGTCCACCACTTTGGCTGAGTTACAGTAATGAGTAAGCATTTATCTGATAGTCTATTTAAGCCTTCTAGGTAGTGTACATCTCATCAGGGACATGGTTCTTTTGGCCATTGGAAACTGAATACAGATATAATAGAGCATGGAAAAACTGTGGCCTGATCCTTTAGGATCAAGTGAGGTTTTTTTTTAAATATCAGAGGCTGCATTGGAAGTCACCAGAATTTAAAGTGCAGGACTGCTCATTTCTCTCCTTTTTCCCTTCTTTCTCCCTCTGACATCCCTTTTGTGCTCTCATGTTCCTTCTCTCTGACACCTGTTTTGCTTTTGGTCACAGTTTTCTCACTCTGATATAAGAGAGAAAGGTATCAGGAAGTATAGTCCATTCGTGTCTGCTAATTGTCCACTTGTGTTATGCGGGTATGCCTTCTGGTGCAAGCATCCTTGGGATGACCAGTGATCATTATTAATGGTTATGTATGGAAATCCATAAAGGGGCATGGTGGCTCAGTGGTTAAGACGCCAGCCTTGTGGATCAGAAGGTCGGCGGTTCGAGACCTGAGCGCCACGTGACAGAGTGAGCTCCCGCACCAGCCCCAGCTCTTGCCAACCTAGCAATTCGAAAGCATGCGAATGCAAGTAGATGAATAGGCGCCACTTCGGTGGGAAGGTAACAGCATTCCGCGCGTGTCATGCCAGCCACATGACTGCGGAAGCGTCTTCGGACAACGCTGGCTCTTCGGATAACAAACGGAGATGAGCACCGGCCCCCGGAGTCTCCACCACCCATCTCGCATAGGACGACTCTGGGCGGCTTACAGACGATTTGTTTATTCATGTAAGCTGCTTTGCTCTGGCATTTTTATGGCCATATTCGTTGACTACTACACAAATCATGCGCATCTTCTTTTGTAGCTTAACGAGTCTGTGAACACACAAAGCAACTTTTTTGTAATCTAGTGAAGAGAGAATGAAAATATTGTATGAGTTGCACGTTACATTTTTGGTATATATTTTTGTGAACATCTTGCGGTTACTCCATGACGACATGATGGCAACAATCCTGGATAACAGTGGCTCTCAAAGCGATCCATTTAAAGTGGAATCTGGCGTTAAACAGGGATGTGTTATTGCTCCAACCTTATTCGCTATCTTCATCGCTATGATTATGCACCTTGTTGAAGAGAAACTTCCTACTGGTGTAGAAATTATATATCGAACAGATGGAAAGCTTTTTAATCTTAGTAGGCTGAAAGCAAAAAATAAGGTAATTGCAACTTCTGTTATAGAACTTCAATATGCTGATGATAACGTAGTCTGTGCACACTCCGAGGAAGATCTTCAAACTATCCTAAACATCTTTACAGAAGCATATGAAAAGCTCGGCCTCTCGATTAACATTAAAAAAACCAAAGTGCTTTACCAGCAAGTTCGAACCAATCCCTCTGCAGCGCCATCAATCCAGCTTAAAGGTGTGTCACTAGAAAATGTCGATCACTTTTCTTATCTCGGCAGCCATCTATCTACAAAAGCCGACATCGACGCTGAAATTCAGCATCGCCTGAGCTCTGCGAGTGTAGCTTTCTCCCGAATGAAGCGTAGAGTGTTTGAGGATCGGGACATTCGCAGGGAGACCAAAATGCTTGTTTACAAAGCCATTGTACTACCAACCCTTCTGTACGCCTGTGAAACATGGACCCTCTACAAACGCCACCTCCAACTTCTTGAAAGATTCCATCAACGCTGCCTCCGAAAAATTCTGCAAATTACTTGGGAAGATAGGCGGACTAATGTTAGCGTATTAGAAGAAGCAAAAACCACCAGCATTGAAACAATGATCATCCAACATCAACTTCGCTGGACCGGTCATGTTGTTCGAATGCCTGACCATCGTCTTCCAAAGCAGCTACTTTACTCCCAACTTAAGAATGGAAAACGGAATATTGGTGGACAGCAAAAGAAATTCAAAGATACTCTCAAAGCTAATTTAAAAAAAATGTAATATCAGCATTGAGAACTGGGAAGCCCTAACTCATGAGCGTTTCAAATGGAGGTCAGCCTTTATTAATGGCGCTATGGACTTTGAAGAAGCACGAGTACAGGGCGAAAGGGAGAAACAAGCTAAGAGGAAGGCACGTCAAGCAAACCCTCATCATGACCGTCTCCCACCCGGAAACCTATGCCCTCACTGTGGGAGGTTGTGCGGATCCAGAATTGGCCTTTACAGCCACTTACGGATCCACTGTTAAAATTTTACCTTTGGAAGACAATCTTACTCGGCTACGAGTGATCGCCAATGACATGTTTGGCACTGAGGACAACGCAAATGAGGACATGTGCCTGTATATATCCCCGCTGAACTAGGGAAGCCTATCAAGCCTTATGGTTTAATAGAGAAGCTCTGGAATTAATACTTGATCAGGAGGAAACCTATATGGCTGCTGGATTTGCTAAGCAATGACACAAGGTTTGTGAGACTCCACGCTGGGATTAAATCCGCTTAAATCCAAATGTGCAGTTGTTCATTCTGTTTTGTATTATGACTTCATTTACATCCTGCTTTTCCTCCAGTTAGGAAGGCTGGCTTCTAAAATAATTGTGTAACTGTGAATAGGTTGGTTGGTTGGTTGGTTGGTTGGTTGATTGATTGATTGATTGATTGGATTTATCACCGCCCAACTCCCCCAAGGGGGACTCTGGGCGGTTTACAACAGAAAAGAATAGATATACGATTACCACTTTTCAAACTCTAGGAATTTAGGGCAATAACTTTCTACTTCCTCTCTTTTTCTACCAAAGGCCAAACTTTTAGCAGAAACTATAAAGTAAAAAAAGAAATTTAATTTGTGTTCCGCAAGTGGCTCAGCAGATACTTACTCTGAACTTGCAGGAAAATAATTTCCTGTCACTTAATTTTAGTTGAAAATCCAGATAATTCACATCAATCTAGTAGTGTCTCTGTAGCTTCCTCTGATATTCCAGCCTTAAAATTCTTGCCTCCAGAAATAGTCCCTTGAAATAGACCAATGAGCAGACACTGCCCAAATGTTTTCAGAATAAATGATTGCTCCATGGCCTTGTAAAACGTATTTTTAGCAGCTCCTTCCATTTAATTCTATCCTTAAAAAGAGAGGAACTGAGAAATGGATGCAGTGCCTTTGTTTCCTGTTTGTCTTTTGGTGACCGAGGGGAAGAGAATGTGTTCTCCTTATAATAAGAAAGAGCAGGCTTTAGATTGCATGAGTTCTACATAACTTTTTACTATAATATGCTAAGGAGTGGCTCAAGTAAGGGAACATAAAGATTGAAGAATATTCTCTCAGGTTAGGAGCCCACGTATGCAAATCCCTTTGGTCACAGACCTACTTCTGTTCCCCAGTAAAACCGCCACCCTAGCTTCCTTGCTTTCAGCAGTCTTATTTAGGATGAAAAGGCTTTTTTCTGAGGGACTGAACCTCTTTCTGGTCTCTTCTCTTCCTGCGAATAATTCACATGTTATCAGGTCATCTCTCCCACTGCTCTCCCGACTTCTGTTCTATATTATTGCTGACTCTCACCCAAAATGGGTGAACACATCCAGAAAACCGGGGCTGGCGGTGTCATTGTCTACCTTTCAAAGCAGGCCAGGTCAGGAAGCAAGACACCACAAGAAATACTGGAACTCTAACAACAGAATATTGAAAGACTGGTCGAGTTTCTGTTTCTCCCCCTCTTAGAGTCGAGACAGGGCAGTCTTGAGGATCTCATGTTTCCCTGTTTTCCTGGGCTAAGCTCATGTTTTATTAACGGTTGCCGCATATTTTCTTCAAGACTTTCACTGTACTTCTCTACAGCCATGGGGATGTCTACAATAGCCAACAAGCTGTTTATGAATAATTACTAACCTAGCATCGTTCTTTTTATTGTTTATTTATTTATTTATTAAATGTCTATTACCGCCCATCTCCCCCGAAAGGGGAACTCTGGGCGGTTTTTAATATGTAGGTTTTTGTTTTTATATCTTTGTCAGCTGCTCAGAGTTAGTTGTTTAAGATGAGTGGCCATATACATTTGCAGAATTTTGTTGTTGTTTATTCGTTCAGTCGCTTCCGACTCTTCGTGACTTCATGGACCAGCCCACGCCAGAGCTTCCTGTCGGCTGTCGCCACTCCCAGCTCCCCCACGGTCGAGTCCGTCACCCCCAGAATATCATCCATCCATCTTGCCCTTGGTCGGCCCCTCTTCCTTTTGCCTTCCACTTTCCCCAGCATCAGCTTCTTCTCCAGGGTATCCAGTCTTCTCATTATGTGGCCAAAGTACTTCAGTTTCGCCTTTAATATCATTCCCTCAAGTGAGCAGTCTGGCTTCATTTCCTGGAGTATGGACATTTGCAGAATAAATAAATAAATTGGAAGGGCAAGAGCCCTCTGTCTAGAAGCATCATCTGCAGAGTATAAAATATATTCATCTGAATACTGCTTCAGCCGATTGTGGAAAAGCAATGCCTAACTGTGCTGATCAGTTCTAGTGGGTGTAGAAAGCAGCCATGAGCAGTGGATTTCGGAGGCTACAGTTGGGAAGGCGGAGCGTGAGACGTTCTCAATTTTACTAATTTGCTGTAAAGTGGAAGAAGATAAAGGAGAACTTTCTGGACCAACTTGTTAGGAGAACACAAGCTCTGTGTATTCCAAAACAGCAAGAATTCCTTCATCCTTAGGAGCTTTTCTCAGAAGCCAGTTCTTTGATTCCCCCAGAAGATTAGACTCAGAGTAAACTAAATGCTGAAATTGTCTGTAGCTTGAATCATGTCAACTGGATTTCTATTTTCTCAGTGGAAACGTTTCGCTCCTTATCCAAGGAGCTCCTTCAGTCTGAGCAAAGTTAGTAAGGGAATCCTTAAATATTTTTCTAGGTGGCTGTGTGACCTTGCACCTGGGGCTAGGTCATGGTTATTTTGACCGTTTCCACTGAGAAAATAGAAATCCAGTTGACATGATTCAAGCTACAGACAATTCCACCTGGATGACTGAGAACCTTCATAGACATAAATGCTGAAATGAATGGATTATGATTAACATGTCCCATTGATTTTGATGAGATCTGATTTAATCTAGATCCAATCCCTTGTGTCTCCTTTCCATTTAGGAGCACATAACTACCATTAGTGTTTACTGAACTGAAGATAATTAGCATTCATATTCAGGGCGTAATGGTTAAGACTACTGACTGTCGAACGAAAGGACGGCAGGTCGGCAGGTTGAGACCCGGAAGCACCGCGTAACGGGGTGCGCTCCCGTTCTCGCCCAGCTCCTGCCAACCTAGCAGTTCGAAAGCACCTAAAAATGCAAGTAGATAAATAGGTACCACTCCGGTGGGAAGGTAACAGCGTTCCGTGCGCCTTGGTGTTTAGTCATGCTGGCCACATGACCACGGAAGCGTCTACGGACAACGCCGGCTCCCTCGGCCGAGAATCGGAGATGAGCGCCGCCCCCTAGAGCCGGATACGCCTGGAAGGGGAAACCTTACCTTATCCTCTTTTTTAGCGATTTTCCCTTTTCCTCTTGTTCAACTCTGCTTTTTTAAAACCTTAATGGAATCCAAGATAATCGGAAGGAAACAATCTTGAAACCAATACTGAATTGTTGATATTCTGTGACGGAACTGGAGAGTCTGGAGAAGTGAGAGTGAAGGGGGGGACACGGTAACATGTTAAAAGATTTTCCAGGATTCTGTTTTGATCCTGTGGCTTTTAGTTCTATGCTACCTGTCTGTACCCATTTTATACCAGACTAACTTTCATGACTTCTCCAAAGAATTATGCAAGCAGTGTTTTGGCTGGTCTCCATTCACACCACTACAGGTACAACAGTTCCTTAGAGTGAGGAGATCACTATTTAACCTCACTCAGGTTTGCAGGGGAGGTTTGTGAAATAATTAAAATGTGGAAGATACAGCCACCCTTTTTTACCATCTTCTCACACCCATTTGCGTAAAGGGCTGAGACAGCCTCAGAGATGCCCAGCAGGCTTAATGGCTGCTCCACTAGAGAACATTTTGCAACGTATTTCTGTCTAGTCTAGTATCAGTGGTGGGTTATGTGTGTCCAGCAAAGGAATCTGCAACAAAGAGTGGGTGAAAATCCTTCCTTGTCAGAGAGTTTGGTGATGTTTTGAGTATATTTATTTCTCTATACAGTATTCATACTAATCGAAGAGAATATTTGTAGCTCAGGGTTGAACTGGGGAGTCCTCGGTGCTCTCTGAGCCTTGTTGTTTTCATGCAGACGTTTCATTGCCAGGCTAGGCAACATCTTCAGTGCGAAGATGTTGAAGATGTTGAACAGCAAGTCCCACTCCCTTTTCGCACTGAAGATGTTGCCTAGCCTGGCAATGAAACGTCTGCATGAAAACAACAAGGCTCAGAGAGCACCAAGGACTCCACAGTATTCATACTGCCAAAGAGTCACGAGCTTTTGTTGTGCTTGCCTTAAAAGTCACAACATGCTCATCGTACTGAGTGAATCTGTTTTCTGAAAGAGCAGGTTTTCCACTTTACCTTTGAGGTTAGACGGTGCACTTGTAGTAATTTTATAAAAAAGAGAAATATGTATAATTAAGCTGATTTTCGTGGAGTGAAACTCTTGTGCAAAAGTCCAGAATAGGGCTCTCCCATGTCCTTTTCACTATGTGATGAACACTAGCCAAGCTCCGCCGTTCAGATGCTGGATCTGTATAGAGTTTAGGCTTCTCTGAGATCCGGCAAGCTCAGTGTGTGTGTGTGTGCGTGCGTGCGCGCGCGTCCTTCAGAGAATGTGCCATCTCATTCCAGTCAGAGATAAGTTGTGACCAATATGTTCTGCTCTATATACCCTTTACAGTATGTACAAGCTTAGAGTTGGATCGCAAACAGCGCTCTCCTGTATCCCACCTCCTTCCCATCCTTCCTGGCACCAGGAAGCAAACCAAAAAGCTCTTTTGCAGACTCAGGGAATTGCATGGAGCTTGCTTCATTGCAGGCACTTTAAGCCAGATCTAAATTTGGCCAGGCATGGGGGGCAGCGGAGGACAATGCAATTCAATTGGCTAAAGGCAATGATCACCCCACAGCTTACTGCTGTATCTGTTAATTTCACGTTCCATCTCCAAGCAGAAACTCATCTATACAATCATTATTTTCCGGGTTTTCTCTTTTAAAATGTAATTTGTTTGAATAAATTCAAAGAGACAAAGCCTCCAACGTTTAGCCAATGCTGCTCTCCCATCTAGTTCCGTGGCTCTCCGGAGTCTTAAAAAAGGATCTTTCTCGTCACCTTTTACTTAACATTTTATTTATTTGTTTGTTAGTTTTATATCCCACCTTTCCTCCAGGAGCTCAAAACAGCAAACACAGTCCTCCTTCCTCCCATTTTCCCCTACAACAACCTCAAGAGGTAGGTTAGTCTGAGAGAGTGATTGGCCCAAAGTCAATCACATCCAATTATTAAGCCATCTAACCTGGTATTGTCTGCATTGATTGACAGCAGACCTTCAAAATGTTAACAGATAGGTCCTCAACCATGTCTTTCCCTCCACAGCTGCGCAGTGGGCTCACTCACACAGTACACAGGACATGACACATTCCCTCACTCATTCCCTGATGCT
This sequence comes from Charina bottae, assembly GCA_023362775.1. Classification (NCBI taxonomy): domain Eukaryota; kingdom Metazoa; phylum Chordata; class Lepidosauria; order Squamata; family Charinaidae; genus Charina; species Charina bottae. Next base: position 5,120,309 of record JALMGJ010000026.1, on the reverse strand, counting down.
GTTTCCCCCCTATATCTCATATCCCCCAATGTTTTTATGACAGTTCTGCCATATTCTGATCTACAGGTGTTATAACTTTTACCACTTACCTTCACTTTCTCCTTTGAATGTATAGGGACAAGTGCCCAGAAAATTATTTTTTTCAGGCTATTTTCACTCTGTGTGTACATACACAGCTGTGAAGATTATTTTTAAACCTGCATTCTTGCCGAGTTGCACAAGTCTGCACGCAGCTTATTATACGTTAAAATCAAAGGGAAATGGCAGCACAGATGGAAACCAAACCGGGTCAAGGAGGACTGCACTGCGTTGTCCTACAACATACATGCGTTGGGTTCCCTGTGCATGGAGTCACTGGACTAAAAAAAAACCCAACCTCAACAGGAGCTGCCTGACGTCTTGCTTCTCCCGCAGTTGTAGCGCTACGGGTTCCTTGAGGCATGTGCCTATCCTATAAACAGAAACGATAAAACCGACGTGACCTTTCAAATTCTGCCTGCTTCTCTCCCAGTTGCAATGCTATGCCGAGCTCTGCGGTACCAGATCATGTTGTAAACGCAGTGGTTGCAGGGCATCCATTAACCTGTGCCCGCTCGGCAGCCAGTCTGATTTGGATGCCTGCCGGAGCAGGTGCTGGCCCTTCTGTGATTTGGCAACAGAATTAGCCCTGCAGCGATGGCTTCCTTTCAGAGCAGGATTTGAATGGGGCTTTTGCTGAAAAATGCCCTGCCTGAGAGTGGTCCAAATTTCTCTCTGTTTCCAATAGATAGAATCGTATCCTCATCACGGGCACATCTTTCTAACAAGTTGTCGCAGGCATCCACCGTGAATATATGCATCGCTCTTGCTAATTCTCTGTGCATTTGACGAATGGGACCATAGACCACGAAACCTCACGCTGCAATAAACGTGATAGTTTTTAAGGACTCTTTTTTTGTGCGACACCCTAACAAAGCTGCTATCTCTCCGGAAACTATAGTTATTCGGTAGTTCTTTTGACCAGCGAATACTCGGTGCTGACTTTTGCTGTACTGTTCCCCCACAGACATTCACAGCTTGGTGCAATTCCCACCTGCGGAAGGCTGGGACACAGATTGAGAATATTGAAGATGATTTCCGGAACGGCCTTAAGCTCATGCTCCTGTTAGAGGTGATTTCAGGTAGGACAATGCTGGTGTCGGGAGGTGATGGGGGCCAGCCCCCAAGCAGCGGGGGGGTGGTGGAAACAGGAGGTTACAGTATAAAGAAGAAACTTCAAAAGCCACAAACAAGAGAGATGGATGTTAAGAAGAAGAATTAAGAAGAAAGAGGAAACTGTTACTCGATGATATAGTGTCTGATTTGCATGCAAAAGAACACAGATCTCCACCGTATCAAGCAAACGTTGGTGGCCCCTTGAGAACCCGTTACAGTACTTGGAATAAATAATTCTGGAATAATAATATATAACGATAAAGTATCTCACCTGATCCTAACCAGTTTCCTATGCTTGATTAAGCGGATGCATGATGAAACAAAGGGGGGAAGAGTTCATTTTCCTCAACAGCAGCACCTTCTAAAAGTCTTGTCCAGCTTGCTAAGCCTCTGCTTCCTTTATGGGAATTGCTCCAAGTTTTGGCCAATGTTGTCGTCGTCGTCCCCCCCAACCCTGTGTACACCGAACTGAAACTTTTGGGATCAGAGCAGGAAAGGGAGAAAGAACAGGAGACAACATTGGGGGAATGTCAAGAGCTGGGACAGGTGAGATCGTGATTCGAGTCACGCTACTCTACGGTCTGTAGCTTGAATCATGTCAACTGGATTTCTATTTTCTCAGTGGAAACGTTTCGCTCCTTATCCAAGGAGCTTCTTCAGTCTGAGCAAAGTTAGTAAGGGAATCTAAATATTCCCTTACTAACTTTGCTCAGACTGAAGAAGCTCCTTGGATAAGGAGCGAAACGTTTCCACTGAGAAAATAGAAATCCAGTTGACATGATTCAAGCTACAGACAATTCCACCTGGATGACTGAGAACCTTCGTAGACACGCTACTCTACGGTCTCAACCAATCGCCATGCAGGAAGCAGACGCACGCCGGTGGGTGCAATTTGATAGGGTTTTGTGTTTGGGTCAGGTTTGCATGTAAGCGCTGCCACGGGGGTGGAATCACAGCCTCCACTGTTCCTCTCTTCCTCCACAAGGTGAGCGGTTGCCGAAACCAGACAAAGGCAAGATGCGTTTCCACAAAATTGCCAATGTCAACAAGGCGCTGGACTTCATTGCCAGTAAGGGGGTCAAGTTGGTATCCATTGGGGCCGAGGGTGAGTAGCCTTGTTAAGTGGCATTTTCTTTCTCTACTCTCTGGGACAGGAGTGAGGAAATCTGTTTCTGGCATGCAGCAATCAGTCCACAGGAAAAGTGGATCAGAGGCCTGAATCAGTGGTGGATTGATTCAGTGGCGGAGAGGGGGGAAAACTGGGTGGGGGCAAAGGCAAAAGTGGGGAGGTTGATTTTTCCTTTGTGTCCAAAAATGTCCTTTTTTACATCATGACATACAGGTAGTCCTCGCTTAATGACCACAACTGGGACCGGAATTTCGGTGGCTAACTGAAGCAAATCCGACCGGATTTCATGACCTTTTTTGCGGTGGTCGTTAAGCGAATCACTGCAGATGTTAAGCGAACCACATGATCGTTAAGCGAATCACGCAGTTCCACGTTGATTTTGCTTGCCAGAAGCCGGCCAGGAAGGTTGCAAATGGCAATCACGTGACCACGGGCCGCTGCAATGGTCATAAATGCGAACCGGTTGTGAAGCGCCCAAATTGTGGTCATGTGGCTGTGGGGATGCTGCGACGGTCATAAGTGTGAGGACTGGTCACAAGTTTTTTCCAGCACCGTTGTAAGTCTGAACCATCACTAAACAAATGGTTGTTAAGCGAGGACTTCCTGTATACACATCCATACATGGAAGTATAAAAAGAGGTGGAAAAGGAAGCATTTCCCAAAGGTGTGGTTTGAAGAGCAACAATTAGAGTAACTTGTTAATATGTTAGTGCATATTTTTGTATAACAAACATTTTAAGCGGTGGAGAAATATGCTTTCTTATATCTACTGTGGGTTACGGCAACTAGCAAACCACCTGATATTTCAGATGTTATTCACAAGAAGCAGGAAGGAGAGATGTTCATTGCTTACTCATTCTTGACTCGTAAAAAAGGAGATTCCCCGTCCTGCAGGATTGCCCCAAAATAATTTTCTGGGGTGGAATGAGGGTATACCAATCTGCCTTGGTTGCAAATCTGCAGAGCAGCTTTGTGGATGAGAAACAGCGCGAATAAAAGGCTACATTTAGTGGTGGGCTGTCTATGTCCATTCTTCAGGAAATAGTATGTTGAATTATCTGTGGGTCAGAACTGAGTGGTCCCTAAATGAAAAGATAAAAGTTGTTAAACGCATTTTTCATGTTCATCATTTTTTATGGTTCCTTCCTTCCTTCCGTTCCAGAAATTGTGGATGGAAATCTGAAGATGACTTTGGGAATGATCTGGACAATCATCCTCCGATTTGCTATCCAGGACATCTCAGTGGAAGGTAAGCATGAAAGCCAACAGACACTTGGATTTTTGGCATTCCTGAAATCTGCTTCCAACGTATCTATCTGGAGGTGGCATTCATTCCCCAGCTTTTCCAGATCTAATTCCCAGCATCTCAGCTTAAAGAGGAAAGGATTGGAGGTTTTTATTAGCAAATCTGGAAAGCCACTGTTAACCAGAGCAAGCACTACTGGGTTCGATGGGCCAGTCTTGTTTCTTCCTTTGTCTACAGCATTTATATGGCCAGCCCACTCAAACAGTGTGACGTGGGTGGCATATAAAAATCATCAACAATAAACACAAAGCAAAGAAGTGTTTATGTGTGATCCTTTCGGAACGGAGACTAGCTCAGAAGCAGAACACCTGGTTTGCATGCAGGAGGTTCCTGGTTCATTCCCCAATGAGATAATAGGGATGGGGAAATGGTGCTGCCAGGCAAAGCAGGCAGCACTAGGTTAGATGAAAACGAATGTGCTTGGCAGAGGGCAGATTCCTGTGCCCAGGGGAAGGGCCAGACAAAGAGGTTCCTGGTTCAGTGACTCTGCCAGCCAGAGGAGATAGTACTGATTTAAAACATCTTTTGGTCTAGTGGTTAAGGCAACGGGCTAGAAACCAGGAGGCTGTGAGTCTAGTCCCGCCTTAGGCATGAAAGCTGGCTGGGTAACCTTGGGCCAGTCCCTGTCTCTCAGCCCTAGGAAGGAGCCAATGGCAAACCAGGAGACTGTGAGTTCTAGTCCCGCCTAAGGCACAAAATCCGGCTGTGTGGCCTTGGGCCAATCACTCCCTCTCAGTCCTAGGAAGGAGCCAATGGCAAACCAGGAGACAGAGATGTCTATGAAGGTTCTCAGTCATCCAGGTGGAATTGTCTGTAGCTTGAATCATGTCAACTGGATTTCTATTTTCTTAATGGAAACGTTTCGCTCCTTATCCAAGGGGCTTCTTCAGTCTGAGCAACCCTTACCAACTTTGCTCAGACTGAAGAAGCCCCTTGGATAAGGAGCGAAACGTTTCCATTAAGAAAATAGAAATCCAGTTGACATGATTCAAGCTACAGACAGGAGACAGAGAGTTCTAGTCCTGCCTTAGGCATGAAAGCCGGCTGGGTGACCTTGGGCCAGTCCCTGTCTCTCAGCCCTAGGAAGGAGCCAATGGCAAACCAGGAGACTGTGAGTTCTAGTCCCGCCTTAGGCACAAAAGCCGGCTGGGTGACCTTGGGCCAGTCCCTGTCTCTCAGCCCTAGGAAGGAGCCAATGGCAAACCAGGAGACTGAGAGTTCTAGTCCCGCCTTAGGCATGAAAGCCTGCTGGGTGACGTTGGGCCAGTCCCTGTCTCTCAGCCCTAGGAAGGAGCCAATGGCAAACCAGGAGACTGAGAGTTCTAGTCCCGCCTTGGGCATGAAAGCCGGCCGGGTGACCTTGGGCCAGTCCCTGTCTCTCAGCCCTAGGAAGGAGCCAATGGCAAACCAGGAGACTGAGAGTTCTAGTCCCGCCTTAGGCACGAAAGCCGGCCGGGTGACCTTGGGCCAGTCCCTGTCTCTCAGCCCTAGGAAGGAGCCAATGGCAAACCAGGAGACTGAGAGTTCTAGTCCCGCCTTAGGCACGAAAGCCGGCTGGGTGACCTTGGGCCAGTCCCTGTCTCTCAGCCCAACCCACCTCGCAGGGTTGCTGTTGTGGGGAAAATAGTAGGCAGGAAGGAGTATTAGGTCTGTTCGCCGCCTTGAGTTATTTATAAAAATAATAAAGGCAGGATAGAGAATAAAATAAAAATAATAAATGCAGAGAGGTCTATTGAAAACGTAGGATTCCTGTCATGGCTGGCGTCAGCCTGAGGGCCTTCTTTCCCTTCTGCTCCAGAAACGTCTGCCAAGGAGGGGCTGCTGCTGTGGTGCCAGAGGAAGACGGCTCCCTACCGGAACGTCAACGTGCAGAACTTCCACATCAGGTACCAGCCGACGCGGGCGTGGCGTTGCTGGAAGAGCGGCTCTGCCACCTGAGACGGGCTGGGTTGGAGAGATTGTCTGCTCCAAAAACACCAAGGCTTCGGGATCGCTGCAGGACTGGTCCAAAATATTTTGGCACGAGGCGGAGGGACGAAACAGCCCTTTCCCCCAATTCATGTCAGCCTCAGCATCTGCCACGTACGTTGGGTGGGGTAGACGTTTCTTAAAGAACACGGCCAAGTATTTTGCACAAGGCCTTGACCCACGGTCCAGTGGTTTGTGAAGACCTGGCATGTGGAGGCAAGTGGCACGTGTTGCAGTCTAGAACCTTATTATTGTCGTCAAAGGTTGAATGATAAATATTAATAAATAACGTATTCGTCTATATTAATATTTGATTATTTTAGTAGATTATTAAAACAAGATTGGCAACATGGACTGAAGTTTCTAAAACAGAATAATAGAACTGGAAGTTACCATGGAGGTCATCTCGTCTCAGACCCCCTCAGTACAGGGACCCACCAGAGCTTCTCTGACGGGTTCGGCCTCTATCGGAAGATTTCTAGGGGAGAATGCACCCCCACGTCCCGTGGCAACCTCTCCCACTGGTTGAGGGCTCTGGCAGGCAGGGAGTTCCTCCTGATGTCTAGTTTGAATCTCCCTCCTTGTAATTTTACCCCCCCCCATTTAGGTCCTGCCCTAAGTCCGCTCCTCCGTTTCAAAAGACGATTCGTGGACCGGGGGGCAGGGTTTGCGGGCAGGAGCCAATCACAAGCACCGAGCCAATCACAAGCACCGGGGGCGGGGTTTGCGGGCAGGAGCCAATCACAAGCATCGGGGGCGGGGTTTGCAGGCGGGAGCCCCGCGGCCCAGTTCCCAGCAGGTTGGGGATCCGTGCTCTATAGGCTAGACTGTCCTCTAGTCTTCAATTGATCCTCAGAGGACTTGGATTCAAGACTTTCCATCATCTTGATAGCTGCCTTCTGAACTTGCTCCAATTCGTCATTGTCATTTTTGAATGGCAGCACCCAAAACTGGACACAGTATTCCAAGTGGGGTCTTACCAGGGCAGAATGGAGTGATCTGGGCCCTGTGTGCCTGATGGCATTTGCCTTTTCAGCAACTGCATCACCCTGCTGGCTCCCATTTAACTTACAGGTGACAAGAACACCAAGATCTCTAATAGCAAATTCAGTCTTTAAGCTTAATTATTTCTCTAGCCCAAACTGTACCATATATCAACAAGCTTTGTGGAATCCCACAATTTACAGGAAGGCAAAAGACCTTAGGGAAAAGCACAATAACCATCTAAGGATGGTGGGAAAATAAATAATTAAGCCGTTGTGACCTGGAATAGAAACCCGTTCAAAAGATGGCTCCTCCCCCCACTCTGAAATGAAGGGGGCCGGTTGCCCGTCTCTCTCCCTCTCCTGCAGCCTGACATCCACATGACCATTGCGGGAAAGGAAGCCAAAGCTTCCATCTCTTTGCAGAGCTCACAGGGCAGTTGTAGCCCCCCCTCTCCTTTTTGCAGATTATGCCTTTCTGTATCGGAACAGAGGATCTGCCATTCCTCTGTCGGGCAGACGCTGTCTGGGGAGGGAGGCCTCTGGCATTGGTTGAATGCACCCTACGCTCACCCAGCCTTCCTTCTCTCCCAACGTCCCACGGACCAGCTGGAAGGATGGCCTGGCACTCTGCGCCCTGATCCATCGGCACCGTCCTGACCTCATTGACTACGCCAAGCTCAGAAAGGTGATGGACTTTCCTTGTAGACCAAGTGCAGCTGTTTCCTTCTGACTCCCTGCTCTTCTGGCTGCTTCTTTGTTTCCCTATACAAACGTTCCAGTCTGGTTTGGGGCAGATTCCTCCCTCCCAAGCGATTTTTCACGAACATGCAACCTTGCTGCCTCCGTTAGGAGATGTCCACCTGACGGTTACTCCCCCCGCCCCAACCTAGCCTTTTTCTCACAGCCGAAGACTCATATGGGATCATTCTCTCCATAGGATGACCCCATTGGGAACCTCAACACAGCTTTTGAGGTGGCTGAGAAATACCTGGATATCCCCAAGATGCTGGATGCAGAAGGTGAGAAGGTTTAAAAGGACAGGGCCATAGGATTGGACTGGAGCAGAATAAGCGGGAGATGTTCCTGGGGCTGGTGAAGAGAAAGCTGGGTCTGCACCCCAGCTCTCTTACTCTGCCCAGACGGGGTGGAAGCCCTTGCGCTGCGTTTGGAGCGAAAGTTCTTCCTTGTGCTCTGCCTCCATCATCTGCTGCTTTTCTCGATTTCCCTCTGCAGATATCGTCAACACCCCCAAACCGGATGAGAAAGCCATCATGACATACGTTTCTTGTTTCTATCATGCTTTTGCTGGCGCGGAGCAGGTGAAAACAAGTTTCTTCCTTACGGGTTAACTTTATAGGATACGTCTGCCATCCACTCCAGTAGGACAAACTTAGGACAGTGCATCAAAGATTGTATGCTCTTTTCTTCATGTTATTTTCTGGGGGGGGGGGGGGGGGGGTTTGCAGAATTCAGTCCTGGTTTGGGAGACTGCAAAATGAGAATCTGTTTGAAAACGCTAAACTGTTTGCTTTGCTATCTTTAAATTGAAAAGACAGAGCTAAGAATACTTTTTCTAGAGACATTTATGTTTGTCAGAGACTGAACAGGGGAACTCGGAGAACTCGGGGAGGTCTTCTCCCCACCTCCTGGGGAGAGTGTGTGTGTATATGTGTGTTTCTGGGTATGTTTTAAATCGTTTCTGCTCTCTTCCAGGCCGAGACAGCAGCCAACAGAATCTGCAAGGTGCTTGCTGTCAATCAAGAGAATGAGAAGCTGATGCAAGAGTATGAGAAGCTGGCCAGCGAGGTAACCTGCATCTTGAACCGCCTGCAGGGGCAGTCCTGGGACCAATGCCACTTCACTTCCTGGATGGATCTCTTCCTCTTTCCAAGACCGCAGCAGCGTTGAGCTGCTGGGATCGGATAGCAGGAACAGAAGCAAGGACAGGCGTGGGGAAAGGGTGTGTGATGCGCTAATACCCTGATTTGAGAGAGGGCGTTAGAAAGGAGGTGAGGAAGATGAGGACTCCTCCAGGGTAGAGCGAGACAGCAAACCGTGGTCCGCAATTCCAGGGTTTCCCTTTCTGTTAAAGCAGGCTGCACCTTTTCCGCTGGGTCGCCTACTATCGAGCCCGAGGGTTGTAAGCTGTTAGAGCAGAGCCCGGAAACATTAGTCGACCTTACAGCAAATCCGTAGGAGGGGAGGAAGGATACACACATCAAAGGATGTGGGTCCCCACTGGCTCCTAACGTCTCCTTTCTTCGGGGCCCAAGGCAGGCTCTCCCCTTAAGGCCAAAGGAGAGTGGGAGAACCATGACCATCAATCAGTTCCCAACAGGATTGTTGAAAATAAGCAAGGCTTACACGTTGATTTCTCTCTTGACACTGGTGTCTGGGTTTGGATCACAACAGCAACGTTCTTATCACGCAAATCTGCGATTAAACCAGTAAAGGGAGCCCCAAATGCGCGTCTGAGCCGAGCGTGGTTCCCAGGGCCCCGGGACCTGACCAGTTCTCGTCCTCCTTGGCAGCTGCTTGAATGGATCCGCCGCACCATCCCGTGGCTGGAGAACCGGGTGCCGGAGAAGAGCATGGGCGCCATGCAGCGCAAGCTGGAGGACTTCCGGGACTACCGGCGTGTGCACAAGCCCCCCCGCGTCCAGGAGAAGTGCCAGCTGGAGATCAACTTCAACACCCTGCAGACCAAGCTGCGCCTCAGCAACCGGCCGGCCTTCATGCCCTCCGAGGGGAAGATGGTCTCTGTAAGTCGGGGGGCGGGGGGAGCAGAAATGGGGGAGCCCTATACGCCACGGGGACGGCTGTGGTTCACACGGTTGGCCACGGGTTTTCCTGACGACCGTCTTTGTTAATTAGCAGCTTGTGAAGGCATCTTCCATCAGGCAAGGCATCCATCCTGCACTCCCGGGGTTTTGCCTTGCCTGTGAAAATAATAGGGCAGCTATTCTGAAAGCCTTCCTCCCTTCCCTTCCCTTCCCTTCCCTTCCCTTCCCTTCCCTTCCCCTCCTTCCTTCCTTCCTTCCTTCCTTCCTTCCTTCCTTCCTTCCTTCCCTTCCCTTCCGCCTTGCCTTCCCTTGCCTTCCCTTGCCTTCCCTTGCCTTCCCTTGCCTTCCCTTCCTTCCTTCCTTCCTTCCTCCCTTCCTCCCTTCCCTTCCCTTCCCTTCCCTTCCCTTCCCTTCCCTTCCCTTCCCTTCCCTTCCCTTCCCCTCCCTTCCCTTCCCTTCCCTTCCCTTCCCTTCCCTTCCCTTCCCTTCCCCTCCTTCCTTCCTTCCTTCCTTCCCTTCCCTTCCGCCTTGCCTTCCCTTGCCTTCCCTTGCCTTCCCTTGCCTTCCCTTGCCTTCCTTCCTTCCTTCCTTCCTTCCTTCCTCCCTTCCCTTCCCTTCCCTTCCCTTCCCTTCCCCTCCCTTCCCTTCCCTTCCCTTCCCCTCCTTCCTTCCTTCCTTCCTTCCCTTCCCTTCCGCCTTGCCTTCCCTTGCCTTCCCTTGCCTTCCCTCCCTTGCCTTCCCTCCCTTGCCTTCCCTTCCCTTCCCTTCCCTTCCCCTCCTTCCTTCCTTCCTTCCTTCCCTTCCGCCTTGCCTTCCCTTGCCTTCCCTTGCCTTCCCTCCCTTCCCTTCCCTTCCCTTCCCTTCCCTTCCCTTCCCTTCCCTTCCCTTCCCTAAGGCCACGCAATCTTCTGAGAGAGGATAGTATTTCACAGATATGGGTCTTCCTGCAAAGAGGTCTGTTTGGCAGATCTTCCTCCCTCTGCATGCCACCGGTCCTTGGAATCTCACTTTTTTGTAGAGAACCAATGAGCAAGATCCTTGGGCTACCTTGACAAAAAGGCTTTAGCCACTTAAATGGAACAGAAATGGTGAAAAGCAACAAACATGAGACTTACATGGTAATTTGACACTGTGTATGAAAGCAGAAATTCCCTAATGGGGAAACAATCCACAGTAGACAACCCTAAAGTGTAGTATCAGGAGGTTGCCTATAAAAAGAGCTTTAAAACTGCAGTTGTTCCCGAATTGGCCTGCAGGTTTATGGAATTGGCCTGCAGGTTTATTAACTGTCGCCAGAGAGCCTGGTGTCATTAAAGCACTTCATTAAAGCAGCTCGTTAAAAGCACTTCTTAGAGAGGTTTGCTTGTCATTCTCCTTACGCTCTTTTGACACTAAGTGATTTGTTCACCCTGGCCTTTTAAGTAACAGAGGCTTTGTGGTTTAAAATCCCTATTTTTGGCACTGGACTTGCTATGGATTTGTTTCTTGTTGTATTGTACTTTTTAAAAAATGTAATGTATTGCTTCTGTTTTTGGATCTACCTTGTTTTCATGTTTTTGAGCTGAATCCATAACTTGAGTGGCATATGAATCTCATCAGAAAATAGAAATCAAGACAGATTGCAATCTACTAAACAACTAAAAATACCGTATCGAATCATATCCTTAAAAAAACCCTAAAAAGGATAGAAATACATGAAAAACAAATGTCTTCACTCACCCACTTATTAGGCAAATAGCCGAGAAAGCTGTTCCAAAATGTAACTGATTGCTTACTTGATCTCGATTCACCCACCGAAAAGAAAATAACGGCCTTCAAGAGAAGGGGAATTAAGGGCAGCATCCCTTCCTCTAGCACAGGGGTGGGGAACCTTTTTTCTGCCAAGGGCCATTTGGATATTTATAACCGGGGACCGGGGGGCGGGGTTTCTGGGATCTCCACGGACCGGGGCCAGAGTTTGCGGGCAGGAGCCAATCACAAGCACCGGGGGCGGGGTTTGTGGACGGGAGCCAATCGCGTGGAAGGGGCGGGGTTTGCAGGCGGGAGCCCCGCGGGCCTTATACGGCCCGCGGGCCTGACATTGCCCACCCCTGCTCTAGCGCCGGACTGTTTTAAAGTTTCTGTTTAGCAGAGATTGGCAGGGGGGATGAGGATCTCCGCGGTGGACTGCAGTTCCTCTTTGGATCTGCCTTCAGCTCTCTGAACCACTGTGATAGATAAACATCGGTCCCTTTGCAAAAGACCTCACTGGGAGCAGGGCGTGGCCGTGGGGCTGATGCGGGAGGATTTCTGCAGGGGGGCCACACAGCACCAAGGCTGAGCCCGTGCCCCGTCTGCCCACAGGACATTGCCAATGCCTGGAAAGGCCTGGAACAGGTGGAGAAGGGCTACGAGGAATGGCTGCTGACGGAGATCAGGCGCCTGGAGCGCCTGGACCACCTGGCCGAGAAGTTCAGGCAGAAGGCCACGCTGCACGAGAGCTGGACCAGAGGTATCTGCGGAGAGCGCCCCCTCTGCTCCGGATGGGCATCCAGCCCTCCCCCCTCCGCACGGCCCCTAGCTCCCCTCTGCTTCCTCTCCCCCAGGGAAGGAAGACATGCTGTCCCAGAAGGACTACGAGTCAGCAACGCTCTACGAGATCCGGGCACTGCTGCGCAAGCACGAGGCCTTCGAGAGTGACCTGGCCGCCCACCAGGACCGCGTGGAGCAGATCGCAGCCATTGCTCAGGAGCTCAAGTAGGTGTCAGCAAGCATGAGGCTGATCACAGTTTATTTAAAAAATTACTCCAAATTCAGGCAACTTCACATGAAAGAGTGATAAAGAGTTTCATTCTTTATCTTCAGTTTAAGAACACTGTTCTTGCATATCTACAGGCCTACCCGTGAAACAAACATAATAATTTGGTAACTTCTGGTCTATGTTTGAGCCTGAATGTGCAGGGGTTCCCCCGAGGCGTGAAAAATATTTCAAGGGTTCCTCCAGGGTCAAAAAGTTGGGAAAGGCTGCTCTAGGGTGTCAGATTTTACTCCCCTGTTCTTCCTCTCTTTTAAGGCTTAGAAACGTGCCCTAGGAATAGAGGCCCACCTTTTTCCATCCCACCGTTCTTTCGGGCACAGGCAAGGGCACCCATATTTCTTCCTGCTCTCAATCTTCCTGCGTTCCTTGTCGGTTCCTAGCCAGGACCAGCCTCAGATCCCTTACAGCACATTTCAAAGATGTTGACGGCTGGCTAACGGGTTTCGGGAACGCGTCTTTCATTACTCCCCCAAATCCTTTAAACATCCTTCTGTGAAGTAAACATAATTCTTCTAACCGACAGTTAGAAGATGCCTAACCAACAGTTTTCAGCCAAGAAGTGTGTGGCTTTATCCCTCTGCATGCCACCTGTCCGTTGGAGTCTCGCTTCTGTAGAGATTTTCATGCGGATTCCAATCAATCTCAGAGAAGTGACCATCTTTATTTAACTGACTTGTCCCCCACTCCAGTGCAGTCTTGGCACTTTCCAGACCAAGTTCCACTTGCTTTCCTGGCTCAGGTGTCTAGCTTTACCTTATGGCTCATACCCGAGGTTCCGCTGCTCTCTGCTTCAGAACCTGCAGGCAGCGGCATCAACGCTGGTCCGCTGCTCTGCCTAGAAAGGACTCCGTCCCAGATCTTTGTGATTTATCACTGCAGTGAGCTGGACTACCACGATGCCGCCTCTGTGAACTCCCGCTGCCAGGCCATCTGTGACCAATGGGACACCTTGGGGACGCTCACCCAGAAGAGGAGGGATGCCCTGGAGGTGGGAGAGGGAAGCAGGGCGGTGGCCCGTCTCTCCTTGGACGTGGCTCACGGGCCTGGGGGGAGGGAGCGGCCACACCGACCTCTCGGGGATCTCACCTCATCTTGCGTTCTTTCCCCTTTGCCCAGCGGGTGGAGAAGCTGCTGGAGACAATTGACCAGCTGTACTTGGAGTTTGCCAAGAGGGCCGCCCCTTTCAACAACTGGATGGACGGAGCCATTGAAGACCTGCAGGACATGTTCATTGTGCACAGCATCGAGGAGATCCAGGTCTTGCTCCCGGGGGGCTCCCGCTTTCCTCCCAGCGCCGTCCGACTTGCGGCAGCCGCTGACGGAACCTCTTTCCCTTCCTCAGAGCCTGATCACAGCCCACGAGCAGTTCAAGGCCACGCTGCCGGAGGCCGACAAGGAGCGCATGGCTATCCTGGGCATTCAGAACGAGATCCAAAAGATCGCTCAAACCTATGGCATCAAGCTGTCGGGCGTGAACCCCTACACCCACCTCTCCCATCACGACGTTGCCAACAAGTGGGACCGGGTGAGAACCAACTGAGAAGCAAGCTAGCCATGTTTAACTAGGGGAGTCTTTTTTCAGGCTGAGTTGGAGAGGTCGCCATGCTCCACCCGTGTCCAATATTTATCCATCTGTTTGGGCTTCCCTCTCAGTGGATAAGGCAGACTATTTGATGCAAAGCTTGGATAGGGAGGAGGAGGAGGAGGGGCAGTTCATACGCCCCTTTCACCAAGTCCAGCGTGCTGAGCCAACTTTGCCAGGAAGGACTGTTGTTTTTCCGGTGAGAAGTATGAGGTTTATTCTTCTGACCTGGCCTCATCAACACAAACCGTGATTATGCTCATGTTAGTCAAGAGCTCATCTTGTCAGGAGTTGCAAAGAAGGTCGCGAAGCAGTTGGTGACTGAGGTGTATTCGGGGGTTAAAACATTTCCCGATATTCCATTTTACGTTCTTGTTATTCTCTGTTTTAATCCAATCCAGGAAGGGGCCGAGATTTGGGTGGGTGGGTGCGTTTCTTTCCTTTTCAATTCCACTCCTCATCCCCCCCCCCGCTCCTCCCTGTCAATGAGACTTTGCCTGCATCCTTCCATTTAGGTGAAGCAGCTGGTTCCACATCGTGACCAGACCTTGCAGGAAGAACTGGCAAGGCAACAAGCCAACGAGCGCCTGCGACGTCAATTTGCCGCCCAGGCTAATATCATTGGTCCCTGGATCCAGACAAAGATGGAGGTCAGGCCTTCTCCTGTCCACGCACACAGCGCTTCCGGTTCCTCTGGAGGGTTGGGGCAGATGGCTGGCTGTCGAGGCGGGCCTAATGGGATACCTGCAAAGCGGTATCATAGCGCTGCAGAGTGGGAATGGGCCTCAAGGACCACCTAGTCTAATCCATTCATGAGTGGGGCACTAAAAAAAAGGAAGAAAGCTGGGACGAAGCAGAGTGGGTGCTGTCATGGCTAGACAGGGCTACTCTAAAGATGGATCAGGGCAGAAAAAGAAAGTCTAAAACACTTAAATTGCTTTTCTTAGACCTCGAGTTTCCAGTTAGTGGAATCTCACCAGCTTCTGCTTCCCAATCGTGCCCCCTCGTCTTTCAGGGAAAGGAGTCCCAGGGGATTTGAGCCAGATGCCAAAAACTTCAGGCAAAATTCTCTTTTCACCACCCCTTTACAGGAAATTGGTCACGTCTCTGTGGACATAAGTGGACCTCTGGAGGACCAAATGAACCACCTGAAACAGCACGAGCAGAACATTATAAACTACAAACTGAACATCGACAAGCTGGAGGGCGACCACCAGCATATCCAGGAAGCGCTCGTCTTTGACAACAAGCACACCAGCTACACCATGGAGGTGAGTGCCTGTGCCGGAGGGCCAGGGAGAGCGGCGGGAAGCCTGTGCCTGCGAGAGGGTTGTCAACACTGCGCTCCTGGGCCTGGGGCCGACCATATAAGTGGGCAAAGTGGGGCAACGAGCCCGTCAGCCAATGGGTCGTTCTCCAGTCAGGTGGGGGGGAGCGCTGTCACATCACCAGCGTTGAAGGTCAATGCTGCCACCAATCCAGCCGGTTTCTGTACGCGTAAAGCAAGGATGCCCTCTGATTCCTGGCCCTCCGGTGGGCTGCATCTCCCTCTCTCATGCCCCTTCTTGTTTACTGCAGCACATCCGAGTGGGCTGGGAGCAGCTCTTGACCACTATTGCCCGCACCATCAACGAAGTCGAGAACCAGATCCTGACCCGTGACGCCAAAGGAATCAGCCAAGAACAGATGAACGAGTTCCGGGCCTCCTTCAACCATTTCGACCGGGTAAGTAGCAGCCCATTTGTTTGCCAGCATGTCTGCCGCAGACCTCTCTGTTCTTTTGCGCGGTCACCGCCGTTTCCAGGCCAAACCTGAACGGTCAGTCCTAGCAAAATGTCTCCCGGCCATCTTCCACTCTGATCCCGTAGCGTTTTTATGTCCATTTCTACCCAAGGCGAGAGCGGAGCAGAGGCCCGAGGGCTAGGCCACCCCGCCACAGCTTTTACGGCCACCCTCGTATTTAGATTCAGGCCTCCTTCAATGTCAGCAGCAAAGCGGCTGGTTGGGCCGAGACGCTTATAATCCAACCGAAGGTTGGGATAAGCGGGGGTGTCCGTCTACGGGGCAGATGGGACCCACGGCCTTCTGACACACAAATGACTTCAGCCAGCAGTCATTTGCCTCTTGGAGGCCAGGAGCACGGAAACGCCCGTCAGCAGGGGCCGCCGCCGCCAGTTTCGGGAGCCTGTCACTTTGGCCGTACGCTGGGGGCCGCGCCGAGTCTCCGCTTCTCACCTCCTCCCCCTTGATCCAATTGTAGAAACGGAATGGCATGATGGACCCCGACGACTTCCGGGCCTGCTTGATCTCCATGGGATACGACCTGGTAGGCGTCCCGCCTGGTCTTGGAGGATCGGTTTCTGCACATCTGCTACATCTGTCTGAGGGGAGGGGCTGGCTTGATAGCACGTGGTTTTAACCTTGCATGTGCCTTTTTAAAAAAACACCTCAACACTGTAGCCATTGGCGGAAACGGATATGGACTGCATGAAGCTGAGAGGGAAAGTTAACTCTTTCCTCCAGGGATGCTAACCTGGAGAAAGCTGCCGTGCTGGGTAGTTTGGCTCAGGCATTTGGTTTATGGCCCGTAACCTCCAAGTGGGTTTGCAAGTTTCCTGAAGGTCTTGTCGACTGGATTAAGACTGTTTTCATAGCCCCCGTTGTTTCCCAGGTAGCCTCAGCTTGCCACCTTGACAAAGAAAGGAGAGAACCACCTGGATGGCAGCATTACTAAGGATGTAGATCATTTAGTCTGCATGTCCAGACTAAAAAACCGGATTCAATTATCTTTTGGATTTTGCATTTCCCTCAATGCTGGGATGTACTTTCTGGCTCAAAAAAAAAAAAAGGGGGGGGGAGGAATGCATCAATTTAAAGAATGATGTTCATCTTTTAAAAATGGCAGAATGAATGGCGTGAAACATACGAAACCTGACATGGATTAGAAAGGGACCGATCCAACTTCCCTATCATTTTTCAACATTTTCCCTCTCTTGTAGAAAATGAGTTGTCCAAACGATCAGCCAAATTCCTTTGCTCAAATAAATTCTAAACTTGCCACATCCTAATTTTAGACAAGAGAATTACCAGTTGTCTGTATGATAGGAAAAATATGTGAATCAGGGGAACCCCCGCCAGGCAGTTTTAAACTGTCCTGCTCTGGGACTGCAAATCTGCCTGAAACAGGGAGAGAATCCACCCATCCGCGATCGTTCCTCTTGCTCCTAGGGCGAAGTGGAATTTGCACGTATCATGACACTAGTGGATCCCAACAATTCGGGCGTGGTGACCTTCCAAGCGTTCATTGACTTCATGACCCGTGAGACGGCCGAGACCGACACCGCTGAACAGGTCATCGCGTCCTTCAAGATCCTGGCTTCAGACAAGGTACGCGTTGCCCCACCGAGGAGGAGGTTTGGGAGGGACAGAATTCTGTCCAGCTGGGCACACAGCAGCTTTGAAAGGGCCTCTTATTGTAAAGGCACAATTAAGCCTAGATTAGCTTGTCTCCTGCCGAAGAAGAGAGTGAGCATCTGGGGGTCAGGCTGGTTGTTTTTTTTTTTTACCATACCTGTTTCCCCCTTTCCCCTGCACTGAAAAGCCTCTCTGTCCAAAATGGCCCCCTTCCCTACCATCTCTAGGATTCCCAGCCAGCCTGGCTTCAGCCTCACTGCTCCCTCATTGACCCTTACTGTGTGATTTCTGGTGGACCAGATCTGCATCACTGGGGCAGGCGAAGGCCTCCCCCCGTACTGCAGTCCTCTCCTGGCAGCAGAACGGAGGCCCGCAGAGGCTCACCCCAGGGCAGCCCAACCGGCGGGCCCCGGAAGCCGCCAGAGCCTGGCATCGCCTTCCTGCCACACAGTAGACCCCAAACGAGGCATTTCGAGGAAGCTCCATTGCACCACTCTTACGAGGGGCTTCGGACCTGCTCATCTCCTTCGGCCCGGAGCCCTCCGAGGCGTGCTGGGCTTCAGCGCCATCTTGGGGAAGGCTGGTCTAGCCTGAACGGCAGGATTCGGTCCGGCATCTTTCCCAGAGCCGGAGATGCCGGGCGGGCCCTTGGGCCCCCTCACAGCACGCAGGCCCTCCCTCGCCCTCTGACTGGTGTGTCTTCCTTCCTGGCTCCCCCTCCAGAGCTACATCACCACAGAAGAGCTGCGCCGGGAGCTGCCTCCGGAGCAGGCCGAATACTGCATCACCAGGATGATCAAGTACACCGGATCCGATGCCGTGGCGGGCGCCTTGGACTATGTCTCCTTCTCCAACGCCCTGTACGGGGAGAGCGACCTGTGACTCCCTCCCCCGGCCCCCCGCCCAGAAAGGCATGTGGGAGCAGAACGACCCCCCCTCCCGTTCAGGGAGCTAACGCAATTCAAGTCTTGTGCCCAAGGAAGAGGGGTGCCCGCCACAGTAGCCCCCCCCACATGCCCCCCAACTGCTGGGCAAAAGGTCACGAGATCCTCCCTCTCCACCCACGAGACACAGCCGGTGGATCCAGGGTGGTCTTGGTCAGAAAACCGTCTCTGTCCTGCCTAGAAGCTGCCGTGTCTGTCCTTGCTCCGTGGCTAGTCATACCTCCCCCAGGCTGGGCTCTTCCCTGCCTCCACTCCATAACCTTCCTTCCTTCCTTCCTTCCGGTTCGCTCAGCCCCCAAAGCCTACCTTGCCGGCGTACCTGGGGGGCTGGAGAATGTGGACGCCTCCCAATTATCCCCGGGGCTGGCGTGATGGGTTCCCAAGGAAGCAGGGCAGGGCTGGCATGGAAGAAATGCTGCGCCAATAAACACCACCCGTTGGAGGCCCGTCTGTGCTAGAGATCTTTGGTTCTTGGCGGGCCGACAGGGGGAGGGCAGAACAGAATGGGGGGAAAATGTAGTAAAAGCTCCTACGAGCTAAAAGGAACGGCCACCCACGTAGCCAAAATGGAGCTCTGAGCTTGGCGTAAGGCTGCTGTGAATGGAAGCACGGCCTATCCTGAGATGCCCTGTGGCTCCCTTGGCTTGCTAAGGCAGCCGGCGGTTTATGGGGTTTATGCCCTCCAGGTGTCGGCTGCTTGCGGAGATGCTCTGCCTTCGTGAAAGAATTACCTCTCGCCTCCTGATGCCTCGGGCATCTCGCAAGTCAGGATACCTCTCCATCCGGTGGGCTGGGCCGGGCCGTCCGTCCTTCTCAAGGCCTCAGAGCACGGATTCAAATGAGAAATCGGACTGAGAAACCGACTGGAATGACAGGCACCATTTGGATCTTGCCTGCAGGGGAACCTGCCCCAGTCCATTAAACCAACAAAGGGGCCTCCTTAAAGTACTTTATTAACAAAAAATAGAACTCTTCAGGGCCTGGAGGAAAAGGACCCCAGGGATCTAGAAAAAGGGCTGGCTGGCTCAGGGCGGAGGTGTGCAAGGATGCCGGCGCGGCTACGCATCCGTCGCAAACGGGTTTAAGTGACGAGCCTCGCTGAGAACCGTAGAGCTCCGCGCCCCCCCCCCATACCCTCCGCAGAAGGGCGGAAGAGCTGGGGGGTGAACAGCATCTGGAAACCAGTTTGGGCACCGAGCGCGGCCCTCTGCGGGCCCCGGGGACCCAAGGGTGTGTTCGCAGCAGAGGTCCCGGCTGGGCGTCAGGAGCACAAGGAAGAGCTCTGGAGGCTGTTTGCAGGAGAGGTCAGTCTGGAGAGGGAGCAGATGGGCAGGTGTCCAAAGAAGGCCGGGTCTGTCATGGGGAGGAGGAGGAGGAGGAAGAGAGCCACGCCCAGCAGGTAGAAGAAGACCACCAGGAAGCGCTGCGGGTGCTCCAGCGCTGCGCCCACCGCGGGGAATCCAACGTAGTTGCAGAAGGAGTGGCAGAGAACTGGCCCAATGAGGTGTCCTGCGTGCAGGGGGGGGGGACAGGGAGAGCAAGAATCACAACCGTCCCAGGAACAGAGAGAAACCAGGGGGCTTGGTGGAAACGCCACCTCCCAGGGGTGTCACGTGAACTAATAACCCTTCAGTCAAGCTAAACGATCTGCTCTGGAGAATTTTAGCCCGGAGGCAGATGAGATAAACAATTCTAACTGATTAACCATTTTACATATAAGGAGGATTGCAAAAGAAAAGACGAAGGGTTGGCTCGCACAGCATACTAAGCCATAACACGTCTATCTTGCCGCCCGCTCACCCACCTTGTATTAATACCAGATTAGCCTGCTCCCCGGCTCAGAATCAGGGTTTGAACACTCAGTGTTGCTGGCAGAGAAGCTGCGCTCCCTCTCAGTCCAACACCTGGAATCTCCCAACCCTTAAAGGGACTTCCAGAGACTCACAGCCCTCCGGCAGGTAACAGCCACAGGAAACCTGTCTTTTGCATGCAAAGGCGGCCCTGAAGTAACAGAGGGAGAGCGCGATGGGAACAACAACGAGGCTCCCGGCCCCTCACCAACCTGTTCGGATGAAGAGGAAAGCGGTGTAGGCTCCAAAGATCGCTGTGTAGGAGAACTGGAACACTGCAGGGGAAGGGAGCAGCTGGTTAGCAGTGTGTGTGCGTGTGCGGTGTGGAGGGGGCAGGGATCAGGAAATCCAATTTAAAAAGCTGGCACTTCTGTGCATTCCAAACAGACCAACTTTAGGCCAGTGGAATTGGAAATTGTCACAAGTGATGATAGATAGAGATGCCGTTTAGGAAGTAGGAAAAAGTAAGACCTCTTCATTTTCTACAAACAAAAGAAGTGCTTTGGGGAGAGCATCTACGAAGAGAACACCATTTCTCTGTTCACTTTCGTCATTAAGGACTGTCCCAGGCACTGTCTTCCGAGTAACGCATAGAACAACTCAGCTAATGCCAGACTTCATGTAATACACGAGTCAAATGGCTGCCAAATTGACCTGTTTTCTGGTTCACATAAGGTATAACATAACCAGCCAGGCAGGGTTCACACAATACTCTGAAGCTACAGAAACCTAACCGCATCAACAGTAAATTGGTTTGGCGCTTTGCGCAGGTGCATCTGACAGGTCTTTATTTGACGTGATGAAGCACGTTGTGTGAAAACAGCCAATATCGGCAATTCACCTTTTTTCTTTGAATTGTTTAACACGTCAGCAGCAAGAAGTTCAGAACAAAAACCCACTCGCAGTGGTCTGGTTTGAGCCTCTTTCCCACCATTCAGCTTTGGATTTTTTGCCAAAATGGTGACGTTTTTATCGGGAGTCTCTAACCAACATTCCCCCGCCTTGCTCGCTTTCAGCAACGGCATGTCCAGGGACTGATCCCTACCTGCCGAGAGGAAAATACTGGCTCTGCTTCCTTGGCGAAACCGCAGCTGCTCAATAACATGATGAAAATGAGCTGCAGAAAGAAAAAACAATTATGACGCGTAAGCATCTTGGCAAAACACGGGCCTTGGGTTCTCCCCAGATTTATTTCATCCCCAGTCCGAACAGTAGAGTTCTTTAGGGGGAGAGTCAGCCAGCGGCAAAACACCTGGTTAGCATCCTAGTTCCAGGCTAAAATTAGCCTCCTTTGAGTCAAGCTTGATTCCTGCTGACTTCATCCATGGGGTTTGCTTGGCAACAGCATGGATGTCAATTACCGTTGCCGGCTTCTGGAATGGTTTCTCAGCTTTCCAGTTAAGCCTACGGATTTGCGGTTTTCCGGCGGTCTCTCGTCCAAGGACTAACCAGGTCTGATTCTCCTTAGCTTTTTCAAATTCAGCCACAGGTTGCAACCTAGCTGGGGGCTTTGGTTTCCAAATCAAATCCCAATTTTAATAAAGACAATAAAGAAATGAGTAAAGCAAGTAGGCGGAAAGCAAAGGAGAAACCGCCAGCATCCCCTTTTATTTTTAGGCCCGAAGGAAGGCCCGCAGGCAGCGGGTTCACCTCCCAAGAGAAAAGCCATTAGTACGTCATCCAATTGCAAGCATTTGCCTGTCTGCCTTCTGGCAAATGGGGGTTTAGTAACGATGGAGAAAGAACCGGCCTTCCCAGAGAAGACACTTTTTGACTCTGTGCTTTCAAACTCCTAAGTGTGCCCCCCCAGTCCCAAAGAGTTTAGCTTCGACAGAAGGGAAGAGCGAAGGACAGGCCATTGGCTCGTGGCTTGTACCCTCTTGCTGAAGAGGCAGAACTCACCGACTCCAAAGAAGAGGGGGCAGGTTAGGATGGCCAGACCCGCTCCTGTGCAGGGGACCAGCATGGGCACCATGCAGGCCCGAAACACCAGCTCTTCGGTGAAGGGCGCGATGACCTGGTTGCGGAGCCAGCGCATGTCGGTGAGGCAGAGAACCCAAAAACTGGGGTCTGGGGGGGGAGTATAAGCAGTGTTACTGACCCTTCCCCACTCATCTCTTGAGCAGGGAGGGAGGCAGGGAAAAAAGGCAGGATCCCATGAGGCCGAGTTTAGGAGACTGTGACAAGATAATCAGAATTGCCACCAGGAATCAACTCGTTAGGCCCTTTCCCTTATTAAAAACAAAAAGGAAACACTCGAGCTAAAACCGGCACGCATGCATTGGAATTCTAAACAGGGTGCTTCCCAAAACTGCACAGATAAACTGGGTTAATAGTTTAAACCAAACTATACACTTTGCAACCTGGTTCCATCTAATAAAAGGACAAGAGACACTTTGGTATAGTGGTGAAGGTGCTGGCCTAGAAAACAGGAAACAGTGTGTTCTGGTCCCGCCTTAGGCATGAAAAACCGGCTGGGTGACCTTGGGCCAGTCCCTGCCTCTCAGCCCTAGGAAGGAGCCAATGGGAAACCAGGAGACTGAGAGTTCTAGTCCCGCCTTAGGCATGAAAGCCGGCTGGGGGACCTTGGGCCAGTCCCTGCCTCTCAGCCCTAGGAAGGAGCCAATGGGAAACCAGGAGACTGAGAGTTCTAGTCCCGCCTTAGGCATGAAAGCCGGCTGGGGGACCTTGGGCCAGTCCCTGCCTCTCAGCCCTAGGAAGGAGCCAATGGGAAACCAGGAGACTGAGAGTTCTAGTCCCGCCTTAGGCATGAAAGCTGGCTGGGTGACCTTGGGCCAATCCCTGCCTCTCAGCCCTAGGAAGGAGCCAATGGCAAACCAGGAGACTGAGAGTTCTAGTCCCGCCCTAGGCATGAAAGCCGGCTGGGGGACCTTGGGCCAGTCCCTCTCTCTCAGCCCAACCCATCTCGCTGGGTTGTTGTGGGGAAAAGAGGAGGAGGAAGGAGTATTAGGTATGTTTGCCACCTTGAGTTATTTATATAAAATTATAAAGGTGGGATAAAAATAAATTTTAAAAATTGAATTAAATAAATACACAGAGACGGAACTTACAAAGTCGGCCTCCATCCATAAAGTGCTCTGGCTCCACCCACAATCAAATGCACCCCCCCTCCACAGAAACACAGAGTACACATACCCACCCTAAGAAAATGTGGCCCATGGCCAAAAATTATTTGTCTGCCCCATGATAAAATAATATTCTCTCTAGCACTCTATTATCTTAGTGCAAAGCCAATCAGCAGATTCTTACCAAATGCAATTCTTAATCCATCTGCCAGGTCCCAGGGACAGTCCATCGACAGTTGGATAAGGGGGCCAAGAAACAAGATCTGGGAAGACAGTACAACCATTTTCACCGGGACATTCTCGAAATCGGCCTCTTCCGATTTAAACAAAAACTACTCTTCATGACGATTCTTAACCCAATCAGATTCTGACATCCTCTCCTGAAATCTAACAGCGCGGACAAACTTCAGATTTACATTTTCGTTCCTTATTTGCTGCAGTGGATGGAAATAGCCCCATCTTAATAAGAGCACTGCATGTTCTTATAAGGTTATAGCAACAGGAGCCACACGTACCATTGTCAGCAGCAGGGGCAGCAGCGTCGCTGGTAAGATGCCCTCAAGCCGGAAGCCCATCAAGGTGAGAAGGGGTGCATCTGGCTGAGCAGAAGAGGAGATATCTTCATCAGCACCACGCAAGCACAATCTCCGCTCTCCTCTCCTGACTCACCCGCGCAATCGCCACAAGCAGAAAACGGGGGCACTGCAGAGAAATGACCTCTTTTCATTGCAACTGCAAGCGAAGTTGCAGTTTTCTCCAGCTGAGAATTGGCCTCAGCCACTGGAGAGTTTGCAACTTGGAATGGGGAGGCTGCCGCTAGAATTATTGCACTGCAACTCCCACCATCCCCAGTGGACAGTGGCCTTAATGGGAGTTGGAGGGTAAGACTTGTGGAGGGCCCAAAGATTTCCCATCCATCTTTTAAGCTGGCGGGCCTCACCTATTGCTTCAACTGTGGCTATGTTGACACGATCCATTTAAACTGGTTACTGAATAAGCCCACTTTCTGCCTTCATACCACAAACCGAGCCATGGATCAACCGATGGATTAACCCAACACACTAACTCTCGATAAAAAAACGCCAATCAAGCTTGAGGCTAATTGAGCATTGTGAGTGCCGGGTGGCATGAATGCAGCATTCGCTAGTTTGTAATTATCTTGATTAAGTATGCTGTGTGAAGGCAGCCATCAAGCAGTTCAGAATGACTCAAGCAAGGCATCCAAACCACAAGAACGCCACCCACTCAGATGATTGCCCAAACCTTCTCCTAGGAAACGTCCTTTTCAAAATGGGCGACTGAGAAGTTTCGCTTGTCTAAGGAACTAGCCTGGACTATCCTGGCCGCCAGGCCAGGGGAATTTGTCAGATCTTACAGACAGTCCTGCAAAATGGCACAACCAAGAGGTCAGGGTAACAGCTCTGCTTGAACCTGTGCTGACTGCAGCAATCAACTTTGGTGTTCCCTACAGAGATGGTATCTTGGCAGCTGCACAGAAATCTCCCCACCCTTTCCAGGAGCAACTCAAAGTGCTGGTGCTTGTCTTTAAGGCCCTAAATTGTGCAGGCCCCCAATATTTTGAAGGAGCTCCTTCTTCCACACCAGTCTAACTGCATGCCAATATATTAACCAGTTGACTTCTTTCATCAAATATTGCTTCTGTTAGAGGACAGGCCTATTTCAACAAGACTGTTTTCAGATATGGAACCCTTTTTCCACAATAAGCTGAGGGGGTAACT
This sequence comes from Charina bottae, assembly GCA_023362775.1. NCBI lineage: Eukaryota > Metazoa > Chordata > Lepidosauria > Squamata > Charinaidae > Charina > Charina bottae. The sequence goes on along the minus strand of JALMGJ010000026.1, from coordinate 5,095,531 downwards.
CCTGATGCTGTGTCCCATACCTTGGCTGTAGCCCCAGGACCCCTCCAAAAATTACCACTGAATTCTAGTTTCTTAATGTGACAGGTTAGAATTACAGTGGAAGCCATCATAACAACTGCATTACAGTCATTCAATGAAAGAGGTTTAAAGTTTACATTCAGTCAAATGTAGTTTTTCTGCTGCTTCTGTGTGAAGAACCTCCTCGCCTTTTGCAGCACTGTGTCCAAAGATACCTCTCAAAGGCAGGTGTGATTTTCTACCTAAACGTGGTTAGGCATACCTGCTTCAGGGTCCAGGAGGAAAAAAAAATCTTAAATCTAGCATTTCAAAACTTCTGAAGCATGTTAAACCCTGGGCCTTTCAATTCCACTTTTCACCTGCCAATTACTTTGGTATTTCGATTCACCACTGCTAAAAAAAAGTAGCTTATAAACATAATAAACAAAAGTCTTTGAAAAGCCAGAAATCTCCAGATAATTTTGGCCAAGCGCTTTCAGACCTGGGTATGAGTGGTGCCCTCACCTTAATGCCCGTCACCTCTTTCCAGACCCAGATGAAGAGTGGCGAGATGGTGGAGACCACGAGGACGCTAGTGAACCGGCGCTTGATGACGGCGGGATGGTCCCTGCAAGAGGAAAATCAGTCTTAAAAGTCCAAAAACTGGGCCTGCCTCTCCACGAGGCGGCAGGGGGCTATTAGTCCAGACTAGGGAGCTGTTCTGTTCACAAGGCCAGCTCACCACGGGAAAGGAACCCCTGACTAACTTCAGCCTTGGTGTGTTTCCCCATCCCAGAAAGGCTACAGGCTGGAAGCCAAGCGCAGAGAGAGGATTCAAGTTTATTCAAAGTCTCTCGGATAAGCTGCGGCTTGGATTCCCCGCGACAAGTGCCGGGTGCTGCTGACCGTCCTTTCTGCAAAACGAGGTTCGGCTTCGGCGCCCTACGTACAAGCCCTGCTAGCCACAGCCTGGCGCGTTTCCAGGCGGGAAGGGACGTTCAGGTCCGTCCCGCGGATCAGGGCTGCCTCCGGAACTCGAAGCAAGGGTCGGGGGCAGCCCCCTCCGGGAGCTCCGGGGCAGGAGCGGCGGGGCCAGGGTCCGCCTCCTGCGGTCGCGTGTCCCCCCTCCGCCCCCCGCAGCCTTCTCACGGACGGACGGACGGACGGGCTGGAGCCCCGGAAGGCGCAGCTTGCAACTGGCCTGAAGAGCGGAGCTTCCCGGCTGCCGGAGACGCCGCTCACTCACCTGGGCAGGTGGCTCTTCCAGACGTAGAGGCTGCCCACGTAGGAACAGGCCAGGCCGAGGCAGGAGAAGAGCGAGGCCCAGCAGAGCCCCGACCCGGCGCCCCGCGCCTCTTCCTCCGCCGACATTGGGACGCTGCAGGAGCGCAGGACGGCCCGGCCGCCCAGGCGAGGCAGGCAGGGCCGCGTGGAGGAGCCTCCGCCTCCGAGCCACGGAAGAGGAAGCCAGCCTGGCCGGCGGCGCGGCGCGGCGCGGCGAAGAGGGGAGGGAAGCGGGCCGGGCCCTCCGGGGGATTGCAGCAGAGAGACCCCGGCCCGGGCGAGGCGGGCATCCCGCCCCCCGCCTGCAATTGATTCCCACCAGGGCAGGCGCGCCCCCCCGCCTGATTCCCTTCCGCTTGCAGGCTGGCGCGCTCCCGGGCCGCGGTTAGTTGGCTTGCTTTGCACAACACGTGAACCGTAACGCCGTTTCTTGGCTTTAGGCTTAAGGCGCTGTGAGAATGAGAACATCCGTATTCTCCCTGAAAGAGCGCCGCGGTGCCTTCGACCAGCTAGGTGGCAGCACCTAACCGAGTCAGGCGGACCTTGGGAAAGCTAAGTGGGGTCGGATCCGGTTGGTACTTGGATGGAGGGGCAGCAGGAAACCACGTCCCACTGCTGAGAATTCACCAGGAACTGAGCGTGCTTCGGGGGGGGGGGGGGGGGAGAAATTCGGAGAGAAATCGCCTGCCTGCAAAAAGCAGGACTAACCTTTCTGAGCCCCCTCCCTAGCATTTGGGGGAAGGGGAAGGGGCAGGCCCCCCCTCATCACCAAAGGCCGGATGTTCCCCTCCCGCCACCTTCCGCCTGGCCACGAGGTGCATCCTTGACCAAAAGAGCCCCTGCTTTCCCAAGGGCACGTCAGGATCCGGCCTCCCTTGAATTCCGGTGTGTCGCCCGACCGGCCCTCTGTCTCGGGGGTTCAGTTCGCCCTTTAGCAGAAGGGACCCAGAGGCTGTTGGGGATTCCTTCTTTTATTAGGGATTTCATGAGATGAGCGGGGTGGCCGTTTCAGGGGGCCCACGTGGCCAGGTTCAAGACCTCCTGAGCCCAAAAGTCGTCGTCCTGCAGGATGGAGAAAGTCGGAAAAGGAAGCAGCTTTGAGTTATGTTAAAACACTTCAGCAGCAGAGACCAAGGTCACGTTTCACCTTAAGCCAGTGTTTCTCAACCTTGGCCACTTTAAGATGGGTGGACTTCAACTCCCAGAATTCCTGCTGGCTGGGGAATCCTGGGAGTTGAAGTCCACCCATCTTAAAGTGGCCAAGGTTGAGAAACACTGCGCTAAGCAGTTCTGATGGAGGTTTGGCTCTTAAACTATGGTTTATGGCTGGATGTGTGGAACAGACTCAGCCACTTGACTTCCATTCAGTACACGGTGGGTGAGCAAACCGTAGCTTTGCGTGAGCAAGCGTGGTCTCTGAGCGCCAGGGCTCGCGTCATGATTAATGCAATGTGCTTTTGGCACCGGGCAAAATGATTTTCTCGGCACTCTAGAACATTTTGTAACTGGCTTCGATTGTTTTATTATTCTGCTGGATTTTATCACTGTGCCTCGTTTCTGTATTTTAAATGAAGTTTTAGGATTTAATAGAAAGATGGCACGCAGATGTTTGAAATAACATTAATTTCTTTCACTGTGGGTCCCTTCAGGGAATTCTGGCCCTGAATGCAGGCTCCGAGGCTGAGTTAGTAAGCCTCCTTCAGTTACATTCCTCATTTGCGTAGTTTTAAAAACCAGACAGAGGCTTAATGCTGAACCAGGATAGCGAAAGACCTAATGCCTCCATTTGCACAACTGGCTAAACTTGGCTGTAACCTTGATTTGTTTTTTCTGGTTCAGCATATTATACTGTATATCCTAAAGTTGGCTGGGTTCATACAATATACAAAACTCAAGGATTAGATTCGAACAGCATGCTAAACCAAAACTAAGCAAACCATATCATGCCTTAATGGACGTGAATTAAGAAACCATGTTCATCAATTCATTGTTTTGTGGATTATGGTTTTTTTGACAAACCTGACACAGATTTTTGCTCCTTCCAGCTCTGGTAACAGCATCATTTCCTCGGCTTTTGTCTGAGAAAATATCACTCTCACTCTTAGAAGAACATGAAAAGGAAGAGGTTGAAGTGGCATCTGGTCTTGTTGAGAGACTTCCTTTCCGTTCCTTGTTCTTTGCTTCACCAGAGACATTAAGGCCTTCCGAATCCTCCTCCACGGGAACCCTCCTGTTTGCTGGTTTTCTCTTCCTTGTCTTGCTTATTTTACCGAAGTCTGAGCTATCAAACAGAGGTCCTGCAGGACACAAACCAGAGGACGGCGTCTTTGCTGCATGTGAAATCACACATTGAAGTGCAGCCACAAGTGCATCACACGCATGTACAGACATGAAGCACGAACTCAAACGGCACATTACATCAGTCCGGTTCAGCCGTACACCGGGTGGCTGCAGCTAAGCTGTTTTTAAAACCCAAGACTTTCCTGCTGGAGCTTTTTTTTTTTTTTGCTCTTGCAAGGCTCAACTTACTTGCTCAGTGCGATGCACCTGTTTCATCTCACATTCAGAGTCTAGGAAATAAATGGTTCTCTACTGCTGATGCTTGCTGTTACTTTACCTTTTCCATCTTTTTGTTTTGATTCTTTTTACTGCTCCGAGAGGTCACCGAAGGATAGAATACATTTCAGAGTAACAGATAAATAGAAGGGTTGCCTTTTCTCTAACTAGAGAATTTCACCCTTATACGTTGTTAGCCAATAGCTGGTCGGTGAAGTGCCCTCCTCTTTCTACCTGAACTGTGTATGTTGTACAGTTTGACATATCTCTGTTGCATCTCTTCTTACTCTCCTCCATTGCAGGCCAGAGTCCCAATGGCTGCAACCTTTTCCTGGAAGGAACCTGCTCCAGCCCCCTAATAATTTTGGTTGCCTTTTGGCCCCTTTTCTAGTATTATATTTCTTCAGGTATAGAGGCCACAGTAACACAGAATACTTCAAGTGTGGTTTCGTTATAGATTTGTATACAGGTATTATTATATTATAAAAGGGGCGCGATGGCTCAGCGGGTAAGACGCCAGGCTTGTCGATCGGAAGGTTGCAACTTCGGAGGTTCGAATCCCTAGCCCCGGGTGACGGAGTGAGCTCCCACACTCGCCCCAGCTCTTGCCAACCTAGCAATTCGAAAGCATGAAAATGCAAGTAGATGAATAGGTACCACTTTGGTGGGTAGGTAACAGCGTTCCGCGTGCCTCATGCCGGCCACTTGAACGCGGAAGCGTCTTCGGACAGCGCTGGCTCTTCGGCTAACAAACGGAGATGAGCCCCGGCCCCTAGAGTCAGCCACGACTGTGCAGGGGAAAACCTTTACCTTACCTATTATTATATTAGCCCATTTACCCAGTTTGGCAAGATTCTTTTGGAACTCCTCCCCATCCGTTGAGATGCTGGCTCAGCCTTATGGGGAAGTTTGTGGCAATGGGAGCGGCATCTGTATTGTCACCTCAGTAGCGAAACTCTGGAATAATGGTCTTACTGCATTTTCTTGCTTGCACACACAAACACACCTACCTTCTCCTCCCTTGTTGGTTTCTTCCCCTTGCTCCAGTCCTGTATAACTAACACAGGAGCACAATGGTTTCTGATGAATGGAGGGTAAGGGAGTGTCAGTAGTTAATTGCCTTGCCGTATACTTTCTAGGCAGCGGCTGCAGAAAGAAATAAAGGATACAAATTATATTAAAGGAAGATTTTTTTTTAATCCATTCAATCGTGCCCGATTCTCAGAGACTGCCTGGACAAGCCCCTGCAGTTTTCTTGGCAAGGTTTTTCGGAAGGGGTTTGCCACTGCCTGCTTCCTAGGGCTGAGAGAGAGTGGCTGGCCCAAGGTCACCCAGCGGGCTTTCATGCGTAAGGCGGGACTAGAACTCTCAGTCTCCTGGTTTGCCATTGGCTCCCTCCCAGGGCTGAGAGACAGGGACTGGCCCAAGGTCACCCAGCTGGCTTTCATGCCTGAGGCAGGACTAGAACTCCCAGTCTCCTGGTTTGCCATTGCCTGCTTCCTAGGGCTGAGAGAGAGTGGCTGGCCCAAGGTCCCCCAGCTGGCTTTGTGCCTCAGGCGGGACTTGAACTCACGGTTTCTTCACCACCACACCAAACTGGCTCTCAGGAAGGAAGGAAGGATAGAGTGCTGTAATTCTCCAGGCCAAGCAAAATCATTAAGCAGGCCTGACCTGGAAAGACTCTGGAATGGTAACAAGTCATCCTCACTATGAAGCTGATCCCGGTATTACATTTTTTATAAGAGAGAAAATTAAGGCTAAGCGTGTTACGAACCCAGGGCTGAGTTCTGAGCCTGGTCTCTGAGGACCCAAGTCCACCAGCGGAGCAGAATGCAGATATTTCACTGACACGATTTTGTGTCAGAGAACTTGGCTGGATTTTGGAATAAGCATTTGCAGCCAGAATGAAACTTCATTCTCTAACAGCTGTGACTGGAATGGTGCTGAGCAAAAGTCAGATGAGGAAAAATGTCTACGAAGGTTCTCAGTCATCCAGGTGGAATTGTCTGTAGCTTGAATCATGTCAACTGGGTTTCTATTTTCTCAGTGGAAACGTTTCGCTCCTTGGATAAGGATAAGGATAAGGAGCGAAACGTTTCCACTGAGAAAATAGAAATCCAGTTGACGTGATTCAAGCTACAGTCAGATGAGGAAAATACAAGGAGGGTAGGGAGTGGGTTTAAGAGAAAGCTTGCCTTTTTGATCTCACACGCATTACTGGGCTTCCATTGCTTAAGAATGACTTTGCTGAAAGTCTCTGTGATGGTTTCCTGGAACTCCCGAGTATCTGCAACCTATAGAGAGAGAGACATTCTCTAACAAAATGCACACGCAGCTTTATTTCTCTATTGCGCTATTTCTGATAAACATGAGTATGTGAGAGGACAGTTAAATTAGTAGTTTGGAAGGTTGCTTAATTTAACTTAATTTCCTTCTCGACCACGTTGTTACCCTAAGCAAAGCGCTGGTTTTAACATGCCTGGGCTCTACCTGCAGACTATGGAGACACTTCCTTCGGAACTTGCCATCGGTGCTGCTTGAAACTATTCGGGAAATGGCAGTTGCCATGATGGGTAAAGAACATGCCAGCTTCTGTTGCTCCTGTGGAGAACCAAGAGTACTGCCTAGTGTCTCACAGCCATGTCAACCGCAGAACAAACTACCCTGGTGCCTCCCTTCTGCCCTTGGGGTGGGCAGTATAACAGTGCTTCAGATGGCATAATTCCTCCCAAAATAAACAGGACGTTGGGATCCTGTTCCAGAATTCTTCCACCACCACCCTCCCATGCCATCCCCCCAACCTTCCTGGCCTTTTGTCATTAGTTTCGCACTTGGAATGCTCTGTAGTGTTGTTCCAGGACCTCCTGAACCACACCTTGGATAGCCCTTTTCACAGCCTGCTCACTGCAGAAGAGGATAGGGGAGAGATGGGACAGAATCACTTGCCGGTCCCCTGCATCACACAAAGAGAGAAGGTGACAAAAGATTACATGCACATGCTAAATGCAAGACTTCAGACAAGAGGGATGGGTGGCTGTGAATACCGGAGAGAACAATTCCCTTCAGTTCCAGGGAATTAGGAGTTATTGGCTGGATTCACCCGTGCAGTTTGCATTTGTGAACTCATGGTTTTTTTGGAAACCATGGTTTTTATGGCTTAGTAATATGTGTGAGTCAGACATTATGGCTTATTTAATAAACTGTAGTTAAAAACGACCCATGTCTTAATGCTTAATGTGCACACTTACACTTTGCTGTTTAACTAAGCTATTAACTGGGGAGAAAAGCAAAATAATTCTGGCAATTACGTTTTAAGGGCTTCAAGAATAGCTGCAAAATAAATGTCTTTAAAAACACATCTGTGCAGCATTTGTATTTTTAGCGAAGAGTAAAATGATCCTAAGCGCAGATGAGAGCTTAAATGAAGTTATTCACCTTCTCTCTGACTCCCCAAATTTGGAAGTTTTCTTATCCCAACCCCTCATGTTTTCATATATTCTTGATTAGCTACAGGGCAAGTTTATTCTGTAACTGTCCTCTGCCAGCCTCATGAAGATACTGCATTCTAAAACTCAGCTGACATATTAGCAGCCCCCCCCCCAGATATAAGCAGATATAAGTGTGTGTGTGTGTGTGTGTATCTATATTTATATTTATATATACAGAAACTGTAAGTTGGCTTGTCCTGAAACTGATCGGAGTAACCAAGAAAAAGGAAGAGCAGCAGAGTCTGTTCCTGAATATCTGGATCCTGTTTATGGCTGGTGCGAAGGTTGTATTGGATTTCAGGTTTCGCTGTATCTGAGAGACAAAATACATTGCATTGCATCACATTTCATGTAGGTAACCAAGAAAATTCAGTTATGATATCTGAGGAACTGGTGATATATTTTTTTACCAAATGAGCAGTCTGAGAAGAACCCATTCCCCATTTCATTTCTAACCGACACATATATTACACATCTTGCTGTAAAGAGATTCCTAGACGCTTCTAAATAAATTTTTTTATTGTGCAATTAAGAAGCCTCATATACTGAAAGTTACTGAGATCTGGATATCATTATTTTCCATTTGTTACCCTCCTATGTTTTCCACAGCTTCATCCATCTTTTTTCTTAAGTAAGAAAACACATTCAGAGAGAAAGGTGGAAAACCTGTGCAATGGAGCTCCTCGTATGTTTGCTAGCATTAGGAGAATTAAATTGAAAACATTCGTACGGTCCTATTATATTACATATTAGATCCGAAGTCTTATTTGTGAATTGTAATGAAATAACTAAGATCAAGAGACATTCTACTTCACATGTCTATGAAGGTTCTCAGTCATCCAGGTGGAATCGTCTGTAGCTTGAATCATGTCAACTGGGTTTCTTGGAGCGAAACGTTTCCACTGAGAAAATAGAAATCCAGTTGACATGATTCAAGCTACAGACGATTCTACTTCACACTTATTTAGGGCTGCTGTTCCAAATTATGCAAGCACAGAATTTATTTGCTTACTAATTTAAGCCAAAAGGGTCAGATGAACACCAGTATGATATAGCACAGAAACTTACCTTTTCTATCCCAGTGCACACTGAGACTCATGTCAGTGTAATATACACTTACACATAATGTACTAGGGTGGTGGTTCATACAGTGGCATCTTTTTCAGAACAAAACAAAATGGGACAAATTCCCTACTTGTACATTGTTAGTGTGTTAAAATTCAGAGCTGTATGTGTTTAATCAAGATGACCGTTATGGCACCGTTTCCTTCTGTATTCAAAAGCATTTTAAAATGTGGTCTGAAGATCTAGCCTCTGAAGTGGTTTCTGAACCATAAGCCAGTCGCACAGCAGATGGTCCGTGGACTTAGATCCCAGCTCAGCTGCGACGCTCTGTGGGAGGGCTTACTCCCGCTCACTTTACACCTAATGTACAGAGTTCTCATGAGGATAAATGAGGCAAGAATCAAAAAGTGTTTTGTTACACTGAAAATATATATTTATACAGTATATATCAGATCATTGTTTTATTTTCAGTTCTAGCTCCTCCTGAGATTGTTTTTCTCCCTGAAAAAGTGCACATACCGTTAATTCTTAAATACCTTTTCCATGTCCACACTGGATAACTGAAAACAAGTAGTGCAAATTATAATTATATTTTACCTGTTTTGCAATACGCAGCCGAATTTAGGGTTGCTTGGTAGGCATATTTGCCCCATGATGCTAAACATGAAGGATCTTCAAAGAAAGAGTATGATACCTCCTCTGCAGAAAACAACATGGGCAGCCCCGCTGGATCATAAAGAAATATATATATTGTTGGCTAGGGAAAAATTCATCTGAAGGCCAATGAATGGTGACAGCAATGGAGCGCTGACTTTAGTATAAAACGTTGTGAGCCATTTGGGGCTGCTCTTCTTCCTTTAAGAAGAAGTTAATCCAGTCAGTAGCAAACCTGGCTATAACTGTAGCCCACAAAACAAAAATGTATTAACATGCTCTCAGAAAGGGACTGAAATTGATGGGAAACTAAACATTTGTGATCTGCTGATCATAGATAACAACAGCAAATTTCAATCTGCCAAGGAAGCTCATAGGTAGCTTAATTCATGGAAGATTGTTAATCAGTATTTGTTTATATAGAATTTAGCCTTGAAAGCTGGAATGAGTTGAACCATCCCACAGCTATATATTAACAGTTCAATCTTCAAATTTCAAATTTTCAAATTTATTTAATTTATATGACTGCCCATCTCCCCTCATGGGGAACTCTGGGCAGAACTCTTATGGGGAACTCTTATGTCTACTCAGAAGTAAGCAGCACCAAGATCGATATGGCCTATTTCCTAATCCAGATAATGCAGGGTGCCATCTTAGATTCCCTGGAAATAAGTTCTTACAATGAGACTTACTTCTCAATTCAATGAGCGTTACTTCTGAGTAGAAAAGATTGTGCTGTCTTTTCCCAATTTTTCAGGGGGACATGTTCAGCTGGAAGAAATATGAAGGTGTCCCTTTCATTAGCAAGCTCTGCATCCTGGCTGACAATTTATGATGATGGCTTGCCAGAAAGAATGTTGAAAATGACATTTGGACAGAGTTAACTTTTGGATGTCCTTTTGGTGGATGTGCAAAAAACTAGCAGGGGAAGTAAATACAAACAGCTTCTAAGATTCTGCTGAGTGATGCGTCTTCAGTATATGCTATATCCAATTAAATGACTTTTTAAAGTATCTTAAAAGCTCACATGGCTACTCTCCTTAGCTGAATATGTGAAACTGGCTGGGTTCGGCCATAATTCTAAGCCACAACGTGCTTTGTTTGGGTTTGGCTTGGTGAGTTATATGAACCCAGTAACTGTGGTTTGTAAACCATGGTTTATGGCTTCATACATTGTACCAATCGAAGAGGATAGAGAGCAAGTCCCACTCCCTTTTCGCACTGAAGACGTTGCCTAGCCTGGTCATTGCAAGAAAACAACCAGGCTCAGAGAGCACCAAGGACGCCACAGTTCATACATGGTGCAAACCCAGCCGCCAACTGCAGGTTAAGCCATCCCTTCTCCGTTCTCTTTATCCCTGGTCACAGCAAAGGATACAGAGGCAGCAGTTAACTTTGCAGGCTGGTTAGGGAAGGGCTTCTGGCAGGGACACAGGGACGCAGCGGGCAGGAGACTCAGCTCTCCTATGAAACCTCTTTCTGCTGCTTCATCGGGGATGAACAGACCAACGGGTTCACCAGTCACAAGGTGAATGTTATCACAGGACGGTATTTCAGCCCTGCGTTCTGACCTGGGAGTGTGCACAAAAGGAAAAGGTGGGGTGGGGTGGATTGGAGACAGAAGACAGAAGCCAATCAACAGTAAATGAAAAGCAGATTCGTCAAAGACTGGATTCGAATTGAATTATCCATTCAGTCGTATCCGACCCTTGGCGATTCCATAAGCCAGCTCTCTCCATGATTTCTGATCTTGTACAGCTTCTTTTGGTTGCTTTAAATTTTGGCCTGTGTCTGCTTTGATTACATCCAACCAGCGCGTTCTTTGGCGTCCTCGTCGTCTTTTGCCACTGACCGTTCCAAGCATAACGTCTTTCTCCAACGATCTTGATCTCATGACAAGACCGAAGTAACTAAGTCTAAGTTTTGTTATTTTTCCTTCTAGTGACATGTCCGGTTTTATGCGCTTCAACACTTCTTTATTTGTTATCTTTGCAGGATTCGCAAGAGCCTCCTCCAACACCATAGTTCAAAAGAATCAATTTTCCTTCTATCCAACTTTTTCATTGTCCAACTTTCACAGCCATAAGTAGTTATGGGGAACACGGTAGTGCGGACTAAGTCTACACTTAGTCGTCAAGCTGACATCCTTTCTTTTCCAAATTTGATTCATACTCATCATTGCTGTACGACCCAGCATGATTCGGCGTTTAATTTCTTGGCTACATTTGCCATTTTGATTGACCACTGATCCTAAAAAGGGGAATTCTTCGACGCATTCCACCTCATCTCCATCAATTACTATTTTGATGTTTCCATTCTTTGCAAAGACTGGATTAGCCTTATCCAATCTAACCCCTTCCACATGTGTTGGAAAGCTTGGAATTTTGAGACCTGTTGCCCATCGCATTTAAAGGGAGACAAAACTGAGAGCTGGGGTTAACCCACCCAATTTTCACTTCACATAAAAAATCAACGTTAACAGCTGCAAACCCTGCACAGATAAATGTGGATTAATTTCTGTGAAAAACAGATTCAGATTCCTGCTACCAGAAAAATATATTCTGAAGCCTTTATTTTACAGTATTTGAATAATTAGCTGAATTCATAGGAGGTGAAAGATTTTAAAGGAAAACTGAAAGAAGAAAAAAAGCATTACATAGCAAGGAAAGGCAGTCACTTGTTTTACGTCAATGCATTAATGGCTCAGAGCCATTTTGGAGCAGTGGCACAGAAATATCAGTACTTTTAAATGGGACTCATTCAAGCATCACATCTTTCTGTTAAAATGCGCAGAATGGTTTACAACATAATTAAAATATAATTTTCAAGAATAAAATCATGCAAGAATCAGACTTTTAAAAAAAGAGATAGAAGAGCAGCAAATGAAAAGCCAACACAAATTTCAAGATGCTTTGCTTATCTAAGCCAAAGGCAGGCCTTCCCTATAGTTGACTTATTTTGATTTATATCCAGGATTTCTACACATGAGGCATTCAAATTCTTAATTAACAGACTAGGCTCAAGGTATATAAGAATGTACAGCTATCCAGCTCCATAGTCAAACAAAACTGAAACAATTGTACAGAAAAAATGTATACCAATTCCAAAATTATGCTAGATTGGTCTTGGAACATGTTATTTACTATAAAAAAAATGGTAAAGGTTCCCCCCGCACATTTGTGCAGTCGTGTCCGACTCTAGGGGCCGGTGCTCATCTCCGTTTGTTAGCCGAAGAGCCAGCGTTGTCTGAAGACGCTTCTGCGGTCATGTGGCTGGCATGATGCACGCAGAACGTTCTTCAGGTAGGAACTGTGAATATACCAATTCCAAAATTATGCTAGATTGGTCTTGGAACATGTTATTTACTATAAAAAAAAAAGGTAAAGGTTCCCCCCGCACATTTGTGCAGTCGTGTCCAACTCTAGGGGCCGGTGCTCATCTCCGTTTGTTAGCCGAAGAGCCAGCGTTGTCCAAAGACGCTTCCGCGGTCATGTGGCTGGCATGATGGGCGCGGGATGCTGTTACCTTCCCACTGAAGTGGTACCTATTAATCTACTTTCATTTGCATGCTTTCGAATTGCTAGGTTGGCAAGAGCTGGGGCGAGTGCAGGAGCTCACTCCGTCACGCGGGGCTAGGGATTCGAACCTCCGAACTTGCGATCTTCCGATCGACAAGCCTGACGTCTTACCCGCTGAGCCACCATGCCCCCTATTTATATATAATATAAATATAATAAAGTATCTATTTACTATAGATACTCTTAAATGGAAATGTATGGCATATTAAAAATAGAAATGAATGGTATATTAAAATATACAGTAGATATATTTATAGTAATAATGGTAACAGGCTTTAGGTGTGGAGGTAGATTATGGCATTAAAAAAAATGGGAGCCTGTCTGTACTGCACTTAAGGGGATATGTGAGGATGCGGTCCATGTCTCTTCATTGCTTGTTACAAAATCCAGGCAACCAAGCTTTCATTTCCCATATCCACCAGGGGGCAGTGCAGTTCAAGAAACTCCCCTTTACAGTATTCCCTTTCAAACCATTTCAGTCCCTATTTCTACAAGTAAATCATCCTGGGACCTAAAAGCGGGGCTTTTAAAAAAAGATTTCAAAAGATGAAGAAGATGAAAGAAGTGCTCTGGGTACAAGGTGTCCTCCGCACTGCTTAATGCGTATCATTCCTTCTGAACTCACTACTGTAGAGCACAACACACTCGAAGAGCTTATGTGGGGTTTCACAGTTTGTTATTCAGCCTGTTGTAGAAACCCATATTATATGAAGCTTAAGCTTATTTCTTGGCTTAGCATGTTAGGTGAACACAGTAATTAAGGGGAGATAACAGATGGAATCAAAACTGGATATCAAAGCCTAATTTGACAGCACCGCTTGTTAGCTGAAGGTAAAGCTGATTCAGAAAAGCTCATTAATAAAGTAAAAGATCTGGATTAATGTATTGTCGAAGGCTTTCACGGCCGGAGTTCAATGGCTGTTGTGGGTCTTCCGGGCTGTGTGGCCGTGTTCTGGAAGTTGTGGTTCCTAACGTTTCGCCAGCATCTGTGGCCAGCATCTTCAGAGGGCAGGAGCACAGATAGAAGCAAAATCTCTGGTTTTGATAGAAGCAAAATCTGTGCTCCTGCCCTCTGAAGATGCTGGCCACAGATGCTGGCGAAACGTTAGGAACCACAACTTCCAGAACACGGCCACACAGCCCGGAAGACCCACAACAGCCATCTGGATTAATATTAAATATTAGGAAGAAAAGGTAATGTCACCCTTAATTTATGTGGTGGTAGACAGTTTGGTTTTCTTGGACTCAGGAAGAGATGGAGATTGGAAGTCGAGAGGAAGGAAGGCAATGATAATCTTAGACAAGATCATGCAGGATGAGGATATTTCTATGCCAACAAAGATCAAAATAATTAAATTATTGGTTTTCCCAGTGGTAATGTATGGCTGTGAAAGCTGGACATTGAGAAAGAAGATGGACATCTTCGAATTACAAATCTGGAGTTACTAACGGTACCATGGACTGGAAGAAATAAAAATGGGCTGGTCTCTTGGAGGCAATGATTAACAGGCAGAAACTTTGGGGCAAAGTGACACAAGCAGAAAAACTAGAAAACTAGAAATATCTCGGCAAAAAAAGGAAAGATCACCCAAACTATTCAGAACTAGGAACAAATGCTGTGCGCCATTTCTACAATCTGTTCTTAAGGATGACCTTGTATTTGTAACTACTCAGTCAGCATCTGGAGTACAAATTCTTTTCCCCAACTGCTTACCTCATAAAATGTCTCCCGTCAGTAAGTAACGTGGTCCCATCTGGCAAACATCTGGTGATTTTCCCTTCTGTGCTGAAGTACAGAAGGGTGATATGTTGAAAAGTCACTGCATTTATCATAATTATAAATGAGAACACCAATTAAAAAACAAGGAAGACCCTTTATATAATTTCCCTGACTTCACTGCACTTTCGGTTACTATTACAATCAACGGTTTACATATCACATTAAGCCATAATGTGGGTTGTTTGGTTGTGACTTAAGGGTTGGGTAAATCTGCCCAATTGTGTCTTACTTGGAGGCAGAGTCTAGAAGTATCTGTAAAATCTGTAAAATCCAAGGACAAACTTGTTGCATTCATATTCATGCACATACACATCTATCTATAGATGGAAAACGTCCACTGCGTTGGCCTTAGATGCTGCCAGCATGGCTATTTCAAATGATTCATGTTGGAGATACTGTAAATGCCCATCCACAAATCTTGAGAGAACAGATGGTTCCCTGCCAGATACTCTCTTTAGGTGATGCACTTCCTGTTTCTTTTCTTTTTAATTATTCATTAAGTGGCTGTGCTAATGCCAGCAGATGTTTAATGACTAAAATCTTTGTCAGTTTCCCAAAAGGAATGCAAGGTTACCACTAGTTCACCCACCACATACAGACATCCCTAATAAGCAACTGGGCTTCAACACTGCAAAACTGAGTTCTAAATCATGCTGGGCTAGACTGCCAGTGTTTAACAACTCACTTGTGACAATTTGGGACCCGTGGTGAGCTAGAAATGGGAGAAGAGAGAATCTTCTTGTAGATTCTACCAAGGTAGAGATGGGCGGGGAAAAATCCAAATAAAAAATAAATAAATAATAAATATATGAATAAATCTTTTGTTCTTGAGATTGGAAGTGAGAGCAAAGCTCTTAGTTGTCATTGGGACAAACCTACCTATAAGGGGAATAGGTTTATATTTCCTTTTGAAGGTAATATTTACTGAGGAAATGCAGGAAAGTCTGAGGATTTTTCTTTCTTACACAGTATTCTCTTTTGAGAGTAGGAGAAAACCAAGGATCCTCTTCCTAAAATGTTCACATAAACAGTGGTAGATGCTGTTTAAACTGGAATACACAACCTTATTTCTGCCATATTTCAACATGAACTGGAGTGAAAGAACATTTAATAGCTGAGAGTTCATAGCTATAATGAGAGTTCCTGAATCGAGGGGCCCTACTCACGGTCACTCATGCCCTGGTCACCTCCTGGTTAGACTATTGCAATGCGCTCTACGTTGGGGCTGCCCTTGAAGAGTATCTGGAAACTTCAGCTGGTACAAAATGAAGTGGCGTGAGCAGCTGTGTGTGTTTCTGGTAGAATGCACGTAACATCTCTGCTTCGTGAGCTGCACTGGTTACCAGTTTGTTTCCGGGTCCAGTTCAAGGCGCTGATGTTGACCTTTGAAGCCCTACATGGCATGGGACCCGGTTATCTAAGGGACTGCCTCTCCCCGATTGCATCTGCCTGTCCCACCAGATCCAGCAGAGGGGATAAGTTACGGGTTCCATTGTCTGGAGAGCCACATCTGGCGGCCCTAGGCGGTGGGCCCTTTCTGCTGTGGCGCCCGCGCTGTGGAATATTCTCCCCCCCTGAGGTGAGGCTGGCTCCATCACTTCTGAACTTCTTGAAGGTCCCTGGTCAGGACCTGGTTACGCCAGCAGGCCTGGGGACCCCAGGGGATTGGTGAACTAGTGACGTGGCTCCGTTATTATTAACATCCCTTCGCCTGCTATTTCTTTGTCTTAGCTCTGTTTTTTATAGTTTTTAATGTTTTTTAATAATAATGATAATTGTTTTAGATATTTATTAACCATTTTATCTTTGTTGTACGCTGCCCAGAGTCACTTGCTCTGAGATGGGCGGCTATATAAATTGGAGAAATAAATAAAATAATGTGTATGGCATTACTGTTAAAAGGCCATATACTTCATTCGTTCAGGGGTATCTTGCCCCAATAAAAGTCCTTCTAATGATGAACTTGGTGAGTACAAACAGAAATGGAGCTGCTGACAAAATAGAGGTGTGCAAGCCTGGAGAAATCCTAAAGCTGACACCAAGACAAAAATCTTGAAAGAAACATAAAGGGATATATCAATCCCCTCCCCCCCCGGAAAACCTAATGATTAAGTATACTCAGGAGCCACAGAATGTTGAAATGTACTGTAGTGGGAAAGGAAAATTGACAGGTGGGTGTGAATCAAATGTTCTGTTTAGTCTCATAGCTCCAGCCAGGATCGGGCTCACTGGAGTCCTGAACAGAACATTTTTTGTATTGTCGAAGGCTTTCACGGCCGGAGTTCGATGGTTGTTGTGGGTCTTCCGGGCAGTGTGGCCATGTTCTGGAAGTTGTGGTTCCTAACCTGAGCACAGAAAGAGTGCTTCTGTCTGTGCTCCTACCCTCTGAAGATGCCGGCCACAGATGCTGGCGAAACGTTAGGAACCACAACTTCCAGAACAGGCCACACAGCCCGGAAGACCCACAACAACCATCGAACATTTTTTGCTAAGGTACTTTTTAAAAAAGATATACTAGCATATTTTATTTTACTATAAGTCCCACTTCTTATATCAAATAATGATGATATTCTATTTAACAATAGTCAACGTTACTATGAATAGCAAACGTTTTAAGGGTTTGCCAAAGCTATAGAGGAGAGACCCATTCCATTTCTTTCCCCAGACCTGGAATTAGATTCCTTCTGTTACTGTTGCTTTAAGCAGTCCATAATGACTATCCTTTCATGTCATCTCTTTGAACAATATATAATTATTTATATGGTTTAATTATTCAACAGGTGTATGTATGTACAGTATATATTCTACAGCTGCCACTATAACTTTATGGGTGCTTACTTACCTATATGTCTCAGCAGAGATGTTGCCATTAATTTTTACACAGTAATGAAACTTGATCTATGAAAGCAGAGCAGTAGAGAATCAACAAGTCACAAAATAATATATCCCGCCCATCCCCTCCTTGTGGGGGAGATGGGTGGGATATAAATATGACAAATAAATAATAAATAAATAAATAAAATAAGGGATATAGGAAGTGGTCTTCATGGGAATCATACCCTTGGTATTGGTACCAATTAAAATTTAATTGGTACCAATTAAAATTGGTTTACTTGCACAGTGACTACTTTCAGGCAAAAACTTTCCCAGCCGCACCTGGAGACAGCAGGGACTGAACTTGAGATCAGTTGCACACAAACTTCTTAGCTGTTACCTCAAAAGACATGTGTCTGTACAAAAAGGATTCCCACCCAGGAAAAGCAATTTTATATCCCAAAATACACTCTCAGATCCAAGGTTTAATCTGAAAATATTAGCAAAACTGTGGTTTAATGTGATGTGAACCTAACCAGCAAATGTTGCATCAAATCCCACAGCTGCATGCTTCATACTCCATAATGGCCACTGGAGTTTGACAAGTTAAGATTTGCCCTCTTTACTAAATAAAATTATTTAAAAACAACACAGACAAGTTGTGGCTGGACCTGGTAACCAGGTTGCTTCAGAGATCAGGAAATAGAATTTTCTTTCTATGCAGCTCTTAAATCTCTCTGCAGACTTTAAATTATAAGGTAGACATTTAATCCTGAGGAGACTTGAACATAATATTTAGCAAATCACAGTGTAGGGGCATTTCTTACTGTTGTATGCACGAGGCTGATCCTATGAATGAACTGTCTCATTGCGACACAGTCTTCCTTGAGAACTTCAGATTTCTCATACAGCTGAAAAACCCAAAGATACACAGCGTTAAGGTGTCCTTTTCAAAACCTTTAACTGAACTTTTATTACATCCCTTCAGCTGTCAAAGCTTTCAATTAACTTCTCACCCACCACTTTGCACGGCCACTAAATCCAAAGCTTTAATGTGAAAACTGAAAATGCTGTTTTGGGTAAAGGAAAACAGGACACTCTTGTTTCAAATGAACAAAACCAAATTTTCGGATTCATTTAGCTGCACGTGAACAGTTTGCCCATTTAGGTAAAAACAAGTCTCTGTTTATCTACATCACACTAAAGGTGGAAATCCTAGCTGTGGAAATTTCTTCATTAACCAGTTCTAACCAGAATTTCTATCCCTCGCCCCAAATCACAGGGTAAACATGAATCTAGGCCACTGCCTCCATTTAAATATTTCTGGTTACAGTTGTGCCAGAAACACTAATGCATTCTACCTTTTTTATTGACTATGTCTGAAGACCTACTTTTCTCCAGTAGTTTCCTGTGAACTTTAGGCATGCTGCCTTTTATTGTACACATAAGTTAAAGCAGGGGTCCCCAACCTTTTTGGCACCAGCCAAAAGCTGGGGTTTGAAGGCAGGAGCCAATCGCGCAGACCAGGGGCGGGGTTTGCAAGCGGGAGCCAATTGCACTGACCAGGGGGCAGGGTTTGCAGGCGGGAGCCAATCACACGGACGCGGGCGGGGTTTGCGAGCGGGGGCCAATCGGGCCTCACGTTCCTCAGCCCGCCTCTCCGCCCTTCTTTGCCGCATGCTGATAGGTGGAGGTGTTTCCCCTTCAGGGTCCCCACCAATCAGCTGCTCCGGCTCCGGCTCTGTCTTTGCGCCTTCCCAGGTTCTTCCTGCTACCGGCTGCTCTTCCTCCGACTCATGGCGGCAGGGACAGGCTCGTTCCTGACACCACCGCTCACCTCCTGCTGTGCGGCCCACTTCCTAACAGGCCAAGGCCCACTAGTGGGCCGCGGCCCACAGGTTGAGGACTCCTGTGTTAAAGGACACTCCCCCGAAAAATAAAGGCATAAGCTCTATAGTTGATCGGGCTTGGCCTTGAGAGGGTCAAGGGTCAACTCCTGATCCCCTTCTCTCTCTGGAAGCGTAACTTTTAAGAGATCACTTACCAAGACATTCCAAGATTCAGAGTTTTATCATCCTCTTTGATCTTTTTTTATTCCACTATAGCTGTAGTCACTACAATTCCTATTAATGGAATGACCCTAGAAAGGACCACACTAGATGTATTGATTTAGCTCATAGCTTTCCAAACTGTGTCACAACACTTTAGTGTGTCGCAACACACAGTTTAGTGTGTCGCAACACAACCCGGAACTGGCGGCGGGGGTGTGCACGGCGGCGGCGCAGGGGCACGCATGGGGGCAGCAGTGTGTATGGCGGTGGCGGCAGCAATGACGGCAGCGGCGCGCCATCAGCGCTTCTGTGTTTTAGTGGAGGCCGCTGCCGCTGTGCACGCCGCTGCCGCCGCGCGCCCCACCGCACACGTTCTCGCCGCCCCGCGCGCCCCCGCACCACTGCTGCTACCGCCGTTGGTGTTTCACCAACGGCGGCAGTTTGGAAAGCACTGGTTTAGCTCTACTATGTTATTAACAAAGCCAAATGGATTGTAGCTTTGTGGGTTTTTTATTTATTTATTTATTTATTATTTGAATTTATCCCCGCCCATCTCTACCATGGTAGACTCTGGGCAATCAATATAAAAGATAAAACCTATACATTAAAACTACTATAAAAATAAAAAATAAAAATCCAAGAAATGGTCTGTTCTTAAAAGGAGGAAAACCACTAAGCCAACCACCCCCAGGAGGAACTATCATTTCCTTCACTCCAGGCCCGATGGCAGAGCCAGGTCTTCAAGGACTTCCTAAAGGCCAGGAGCGAGGGTGCCAGTCTCACCTCAGGGGGCAAGTTATTCCACAGGGCGGGTGCTATTGCAGAGAAGGCACTCCTCCTGGATCCCGCTAGATGGAATTCTTTTACAGAAGGGATCCGAAGCATGCCCTCCCTGCATGATTGGGTGGGGCGGGTAGATGTGGTCGGGAGAAGACGGTCCCTCAGATACCCTGGTCCCATGCCATGTAGGGCTTTAAAGGTGATAACCAACACCTTGAATTGAATCCGGAAGCAAACTGGTACCCAATGCAGCTCACGGAGTAGCGGTGTTATATGTGCTGATCTCATAGCACCCAGAACTACCCGTGCAGCTGCATTCTGGACCAGCTGAAGCTTCCAGACACTCTTCAAGGGTAGCCCTATGTAGAGCACGTTGCAATAATCTATATGGGAGATGACAAGGGCATGAGTGACTGTTCGGAGGGCCTCCCAATCCAGGAAGGGGCGCAACTGGCGCACCACCCGAAGCTGTGCAAAGACCCTCCTGGCCACGACTGCCACCTGCTCCTCGAGCAGGAGTCGTGAGTCCAGGAGGACCCCCAAGTTTCGTACTGAATCTGAACGGGGTAGTGCCACCCCATCCAGAGTTAAAGATGACAACTTCCTGGAAATCAAGACACCATCAATCCACAGCCACTCCGTCTTACCAGGGTTCAGCTGAAGCCTGTTGTGCCCCATCCAGGCCCCTACAGCCTCCAGACACTGAGAAAGGGTGTCGACTGCAACACTTACTTCACCTGGGATGGAGATGTACAACTGGGTATCATCAGCGTACTGGTGGTACCTCATCCCATGGTGACAGATGATCTTACCCAGCGGCTGCATATAGATGTTAAATAGGAGAGGAGAGAGAACCGAACCCTGCGGCACCCCACACAAGGGTCGAGGGTCAGATCTCTCCTCTCCTATCACCACCGATTGGGAACGGCCCTGGAGAAAGGAGGCGAACCAGTGCAAAACAACGCCGCCCACCCCCAATTCCCTGAGCCACCCCAAAAGGATACCGTGGTCGACGGTATCAAAAGCCGCTGAGAGGTCCAAGAGAGCGAGAATGGATGCACTCCCTCCATCTCGCTCCCGCCAAAGATCATCCATAAGCGCGACCAATGCAGTCTCTGTCCCATATCCCGGCCTGAAACCTGACTGAAAGGGGTCTAGATAATCCGTTTCATCCAGAATCCTCTGGAGTTGCAGCGCCACCACCTTCTCAACCACCTTTCCGAAAAAGGGAAGGTGGGAGACAGGACGAAAGTTGTTTAAAACAGTAGGGTCCAGGGAAGGCTTCTTGAGGAGGGGGTGCACCAGGGCCTTCTTGAAGACCATCGGAAATACCCCCTCCCCCAAAGATGTATTAATCATCGCCTGGACCCAACCACATGTAACCTCCCGGGCTGATTTGACCAGCCAGGAGGGACACGGGTCTAGATGGCATGTGGTGGCATTTACAATCCGGAGGATTCTGTCTACTTCATCAGGCCCAACAGGGTCAAACCGTTCCCAGATAACAAGGTAAGTACGTACCCCTGGAATCTCCCCAGATTGTGCCTCACGCTTAGAGTTTAACTTAGAATGAATCTGAGCGATTTTGTCCTGCAGATGCTCGGCAAACTCTTCCGACCGGCCCTGTAAATGGGTCACTATTTATTTATTTATTTATTTATTTATTTATTTATTTTTTATTTATTTATTTATTTATTTAATAGATTTTTGCAATCTATTCCCCCTTTTCACAATCCAGGTTTCACTGGTGGTGAAATGATGACAGCAGCTGTTTTGGAGCAGACTCTGGTTCTGTAGTTTGAACAGCTGTTCTAGCCAACCATTCTTCTGAAATGAAAGAAGGGGCCAAGATATACCAGAAAGGACAGCTGCAGTTGTTTTTCTCCTGTGCCTGTGGAAATTGGCACTGGAAAGGCCATAAAGATTTTGATTCTAGAACAGCTTCCTCAGATGTTTGGAGGATGCTGTAGAACAGATTATCCAGGCAAAGACAACAGAAGTTAAGTATTTTTTTCTGGACCAAGCTCAACATGACATTAAATGCATCTTTCCACTTAACTTGACTTTTAAAAAATGCAGATGCACACAGCAACTGTGGGGAGCAGGGCTGAGAATTATCAGGATCAGAGCAAACCAGGACCCTCCTGTCTTTACCCGCTACCTGTGCAGCTACTATTCACATCTACCAGGATTCATATGTTTGGACAATTTCAGAGATGAATTTAGCATCTACATTGATCTTCTGTCTTCTACAGAACAGGTGCTTATTGCTTAGGAAAATGTTCCAGCAACACAGAAATCAGAGACTCTTTTTTAAGGAGGAAGTGTGTGATGGAAAGAGAAAATAAATTATTAAAGAAATCATGGTATGTTCTCTGGGAAGACTATCTTATTGGACAAGAACACATATCCATTGGTTCCTTTAGCTGTGAACATTTCATGCAGTAGAAACAGAAAAAATATGGAAGATGCAACACAATGATATTTGTCTTTACAAACTTGAGAAGCCAATTATTATTATTATTATTATTATTATTATTATTATTATTTATTCAATTTATCCCCGCCCATCTCCCCGAAAAGGACACTGTTGTCTGACAAAAGGGGCAGAAGGGGTTGAATTAACTCCATGCTTAGCAAACTGTAGACGGCCCAGAATGCCCCCAGAACTGGCATTCAACGTGGCATTTACTTCCCTACAACCTGTCCACTTTGAGCATAGTTATAGTATCCATTGTGGCATAGGCCATCCCACGGGAGATGCTAACCTGAAAGGAGAGCTGAAAAGGCATGGTGTGCAGAGATTCATGAGGACAGCCTCTTCCACTCAGGACACCACTCTGACAGGAAGGCGACAAGCCTTCTATTTCTGTGGGAGAGAAATCCAGCACTAGGAGACAAGCACCGCAAGACAAGCAACAGCAGGCAGGGATGGAACTAGGGTCCGTGTCACCTGGGGCAAACATGGATTCCGCGGCCCCCCCCCATGGGTTATTTTGTCATTTTGGCGCCCCCCAGGCGTCATTTTGGCGCACACCCCAGCGCGGCGCCCGGGGCACATGCCCCACTTGCCCCCCACTAGTTGCGGCCCTGAGAGCAGGCATGAAAACTTAAGATTTCCTTGTATCAGTGGTAGGCTGACCATACGTCCCGTTTTGAATGGGAGAGTCCCATTTTTTAAACAATTCCCGACCGTCCCGTTGTTTTAAGAAAAATATCCATTTTGTCCCGTTTTTTAAAGTTCCCGCGGCGAAGCGTGCCCGCGCCCGCGCGCCCACTTTGTCCGGCGAGCCATGGGTAGGTTAAGGTCCCGTTTTTCTCTCAAGGAAATATGGTCAGCCTAATCAGTGGATACAAGAAAGCAAGCTGCAACAAGGAGGTCCTATGAGCCTTTTCAAAATATTTGTTTCTTTCTTTGTTTGTTTGAATTTATTAGCTGCCCAACTCCAAAGATGTTAATCACCTGAGACTTAATGTTGTATTTCCCAACTGATGTTCTGAAAAATGCATGTAGAGGAACAGTTACAAAATCGTTGTATGAATAAATCATATTCATTGACTGGGAGCACCTTTTCTGACTAACACATGATATTAAAAGGCATAAGCTTTCAGGAAGTGAGCTGTAGCTCATAAAAGCTTATGCCTTTTAATCAAAATTTGTTAGTCAAAAAGGGTCTACCAGACCTCCCCTGATTTTGGGCTAACATAGACCTAACCTGGCTCTCCTCCTACCATGTCTTGGATTGTATCTCAGAACCCATCCATTCCCATTCCTATCTTGCAATGTCTAGGGTCACTCTCCAGCCAATTCTGACATCTCTTTTCAAAAGGTAAGTAAAAATCAAAGTAAAACAAAAGTTAATGAAGTATCAATCTCCTTCTTTAAAAGATTATCAGTGTCTTTAATACCGCAGAGCTCTTGTAACAATTTTTGAGGGCAACTGCACTATGAGGAAACAACTCAGATGGAGGTTGCAATAGATTCTCCTCAGGATGACTCAGGAAATATTCAGATGTTGGGCGAATTCACATATCCACTAAAGCCATAATAAGATTTGTTTTGTTTTGGGAAACCCAGTCAAAATGTATCGGTGGCGAAGTGCTGTGGGAAATGAACGCTGCACTAGATTAGCCTGTGGTTTGATCCACCAAAAGCACTTCTTAAACTCAAACAATGTTAAGATATTTACCTCTGAATATTAGGTCATTGAGGCGTTTCTGGCATAAATCACCTTTCGCAGAAACTGCATGGAACAAATCAGAGAACGGTTTTTATTAATTTTGTTTAACTCTGTGGCTAGGCTAAATTTGAGCTGTATAATTTGTGGCTCAACACGTTGTAGGAACCAGGCCATACTCTTACACCTTAAGTTTACTTATTTGGGGATTGCATGTCATATGAACACAGGAATTACATTTGGTTATTTTAGGTTTAGGGTTGAACATGTCCCATAAATCCAAGTTGCAAATTCTTACTCTGTACTTGGATGGATGGATGGATGGATAATCTTTATTACAATCACTGACCAGGATTACACGCTGTGTAATCTACTAGCATAGTCACCAAAGCCCATGGTTTATCCAAAATAATAAAGGAACATTGCAAACTTTTGGCAGAGAAGTCCACTTTGAAGAAGTCATTCCTCTTTTGTATGATCTCTCTTTTGTGTGATTTTGGTTTTAATCTCTATTAAAGGAAATCCTCTGTTTTAAAGCCATCCAATTTGAAGATCAAAATGTTCCATTATTACATCTAACCATTTAGGATGGCTTTATTTCTACCAACACCATCCCACCAAATCTGGTCGTCTTCCTCTTCGGTAATGCATAAGAGGACGCCCTGCTATTTCTTGAACAGTGTTTAGTTGTAAAATACCCCTTGAGGGGAGGAGGGTCATTCTTGGTGGGTTTGCCTAGTTTTTCTTTTCCTGAAAATACCCCTTCTGAAAGAAAAAGAAATCTGAATTATACTCACTAATTGTAGCACAGTGGGACTGGTTCACATGCTGGAGAGAATCTTCAATGTCCACAGAAATTACAAGTGTTTCTTCGAGCTTGGAAGATCTTTCTGACTGTTCCCCCTTTTCAGACTGAAGTTGTATGATTAGAAATTCTAAAATCTGAAATGAAAGAAAGGACTTGGTAAATTAGCAGAGAAATGTGAAATCATCATATTCTGGCTTGAGAAATAGCAGTGTTCTTTATCTCTTCATTTGGACATCAGGACTGAAACTATAACTGTCCTTGAAATGGGAGACCTGGTGGTGTAAAGCAGGCTGGTGATGCTAGGAATTGAACAAATAAATGAATGCATGGGGAATTCTGGGGAAGCTGTTTTTTTGTTCCCCTTACCTGTGGCATTTTTCAATGTTTCAATCTTAAATCAACCCTACAATTTTGGATTTCTTTAACCATTTTTCCTTTTACCATAATCGTTACATTTTGTAAATATACTAGCCAACCAGCAAATTTCGAACTAATTTCCCAAACATGGCTTCCTATCTAAAAGATGTGAAAATCATTGTTTGTTATTTTTCAGTTATTTTTAAATTCAGGCTGTCTCTATCCAGCTCATTATTCTTACAGAATTATTACTGTGGGGGGTTTGTTTGTTTTGCTTCCTAAAACCATTGAATTACTTAGGCACCCTTAATCTTATGCTGGAGGGAGCAAAACTGGAAAGAGAAAGTAGGGAAGAAGGGAAGAGAACCCTGTAGAACAAACGTTGCATGTTAGGAAAAAAAGAGTGCTTGGGAAAAACTTTGGCAAAGTTTTTTCCGTTTTCCATTCTTAAATTGGGAGTAAAGTAGCTGCTTTGGAAGAGGAAACAAACTAGATAAGTCTTGGAGCTGTTCAGTTGGGGCTACTTTGACACTTTTTTGTTCATAGTTAAGAAGTTATAGGACAGTCATAGGCCACTGCTTGACTGAAGAGACAAATTAAGTGAAGATCACAGGCGGTTTCAGGACCATGAAGTGACAGAAGGGACCCCAAAATAATGCATATCTGCCATCTTTTTTTAAAAAAAAATAGCATAATTTGTATTGGCACTGTAGCACATGGGAGAAGGATTTAATTTTCTCCTATTGAAAATCCACCCCAGCAGCTGTTTGCCACATTCAGTAGGAAAACATATAGTCATGTGCTGACATCAACAAGGACAAATAGCGCATTACGCTAATGTACATGGTAATTATTAAAATTAGGAAAGATATTACTGTACAGCTGGACTGGAATCTGCGCCCTCAATATCTCTTTATTCCTGACTATTATTCATAAAGGGGCGCGATGGCTCAGTGGTTAAGATGCCAGGCTTGTCGATCGGAAGGTTGGCGGTTTGAGACCCAAGCGCCGCGTGATGGAGTGAGCTCCTGCACTAGCCCCAGCTCTCACCAACCTAGCAATTCGAAAGCATGCAAATGCAAGTAGATGAATAGGTAACACTTCGGTGGAATGGTAATAGCGTTCCGCGTGCGTCATGCCGGCCACATGACCGCGGAAGCGTCTTCGGACAACGCTGGCTCTTTGGCTAAGAAACGGAGATGAGCACTGGCCCCTAGAGTCGGACACGACTGTGCAGGGGAAAACCTTTACCTTTTATTATTCATAATGGTGGGGCTGGTGGGAGTTGTAGTCCCAGAATATGAAGAGCCTCACTGGTCCTCTATCTCTGTTATATTCAGAGGAGTCAATCTCATTTCAATTCTGTTTACCCCCACTTTATCTGTGAAGCTTTCTTAAACTGAGTTAGGACACTGATCTACTAATTCTAGTACTGTATTTGTGTGGCTATGATTCTTGGTTACTTGAGAATTTATTTTATTTTATTTTTGGCAAAAGGGAAAGGGAACTCAGGCTTCACTGGTAGCTACAGAGCTTCATCCTTGTTTTACAATACAAAAAAAATCCTGTTTTTTTCTTCCTCAGCAGGGAGGAATGGGTCTTGTGACATTCTGTGAGGGTATCCCCAAACTGGTTCTTTTTCATAATCTTAACATGAACAAAGAGGTCAGGATCTGGGGTAGATTGTTCCACTTTTAAAATAAGGTGTATGGCACTGAGATCTCTCTCTTTACATAAAAATAGTTTATGCAGATGTTTTGAATGATGTAGAATTGGTTTGGATGCACACACAAAAATAAACACTTTTGTTCCAGTCAGTCTTACATGACCAAAGAAGGATAGCCAGCTACAGCTTGCAAATTGCATGTCTGGTTTCCCCATTTCCAAGCAGGAGAAATGAAGCTATTATTTTCTTCTGTTTGCCTTTAGATAATTTCATATAATTAATCAAGAGAAATAATGTTGTTCTTAACGTGCTTATGTTGGCCATCTGGTTATACAAGGTGATGGCTTTTTAAAGGAGGAGAAAAATCTCTCTCTCTCAATATACCTGGCAAAGATACTTACAGTATGTCAAAATTGGTTACTGAATATGATGACCACTGGGGCTGATTCATATTGCTGTTATTATTACTGGTCCATCATACAAAACATTCCAGGGCTGAATTAAAACAATATACTTAAATCTTGGTTAAGAAAAAAACAAGGGCTGTATTCGGCCAGTGTGGCATAGTGGTTAAAGTGTGGAACCAAGATGGGGGAGAGTTTTAGTCCTCAGGCACAGATGCCAGCTGGGTGACTTTAGGACACTCACTTCTTCTCAGCCCAAATTAGTATTAGTATATTAAATTCATACACACACACACACACACACACTATATATATACATATACACACACACAAACACACACTAATTATATATACACAGAGACACATTAATTAGTATTAAGGTAAAGGTAAAGGTTCCCCCCGCACATTTGTGCAGTCGTGTCCGACTCTAGGGGCCGGTGCTCATCTCCGTTTCTTAGCCGAAGAGCCAGCGTTGTCCGAAGATGCTTCTGCGGTCATGTGGCCGCATGACGCGCGCGGAACGCTGTTACCTACCCACCGAAGTGGTACCTATTCATCTCCTTGCATTTGCATGCTTTCGAATTGCTAGGTTGGCAAGAGCTGGGGCGAGTGCGGGAGCTCACTCCGCACGCAGGGCTAGGGATTCGAACCTCCGAACTTGCGATCTTCCGATCGACAAGCCTGGCGTCTTACCTGCTGAGCCACCACGCCCCTTAATTAGTATTAGTGTACTAATATTATGTATGTATGTATATAGTATTCAGCTCCAACAAGCCAGCTGAACAACAAAACCCCTTGTCACGTCATACATCCATAAATTTTGCTGTAAAAACTAAGCAAGTGCAATGCATAACAAACAGAGGCTGTAACTATTTGTCCTAAGCAGGACAAATAATAATAATAAGGAAAAAAATGGCTGTGTTATTAACAATTCTGCGCCCCAAGGGAGAAATTATGTTTTGACTTAACATGATGGTTTGCTAAAATGCTGCCTGGGTTTCCGCAACATTCTGAACCACAAATTACCCATCTTAATTTAGCCTTATTTAAACCCAGTCCATGTGTGCCTGTAAAATTACAAAGACCAGTGATTCTTTTACATGAACCTAGGCTGAATCCAGCACCAGACTGGACCACATATTTGCCATCATAATTTTAAATCAATAGGAATGACATTGGATTGCAATCCAGTTGGATTATTTATAGAATACCTGGCCTGGTATTAATTTTTTGGGGATAAACTTTTGTTAGGGAAAGCATTAGGTAAAGGTAAAGGTTCCCCCCGCACATTTGTGCAGTCGTGTCCGACTCTAGGGGCCGGTGCTCATCTCCGTTTGTTAGCCGAAGAGCCAGCGTTGTCCGAAGACGCTTCCACGGTCATGTGGCTGGCATGACGCACACGGAATGCTGTTACCTTCCCACCGAAGTGGTACCTATTCATCTACTTGCATTTGCATGCTTTCGAATTGCTAGGTTGGCAAGAGCTGGAGCTAGTGCGGGAGCTCACTCCGTCACGCAGGGCTAGGGATTCGAACCTCCGAACTTGCGATCGACAAGCCTGGCGTCTTACACGCTGAGCCACCACGCCCCTTTTAGGGAAAGCATTGGCCTACTTCAAATGCTACAAAGAAAATCGTGGCTTAATATCTAGGTTAGCAGGCTGAAATTCAAAGAAAAATCTCAATTTCAAACACAGCACCAAACTCGTGCTTAAAACAAGTCAAGTTTCCAAAGCTAAAGGCAAAGTGTGATGTTCATTCTGAGGTTTATTAACTAATCTGTAAAAAATAGTGGCCTCTCCATTATGGAAGGCTTTGCTTTTCCAGCCTGTGAGGAACATTTGCTGCAACTTGGAAATCAGCCTCAACAGAAGATCACAAATACCAGCAAACGTTGCCAGTGGCAGTATAATGGTAAGAGCACGAATTTCAATTCAAATCTCACTCTCCCCCCTAAAAAACCTGCCCTCCTCTTGTACGGATGTCTTAGACTACAATTCCCATCACCCAGCCAACCTGGCTGGGGATGACAGGAGTGACACATGTGGAGAATGCCAGTTGGGGGAAATACCCCCACCCTCTATAAAAAGGTAAAGGTTCCCCCCGCACATTTGTGCAGTCGTGTCCAACTCTAGGGGCTGGTGCTCATCTCCGTTTATAGACAACACTTAACTTAGTTAGTGAATTAACCCACTTTGTGGGACAAGGACTAACGCAACAGGCTGCGTTTGCTTAACAAGATAATAAATTCATAATCATAACAGTCACCAAAGGGAGCATTTGAATGTAGCCCCTAGATCTTTGCTTGGTTTGGCTGAGTCATACACAAACACAGAGGTATATGTGTGTATATATAAATATTACCAATTAAGTCTTGTATATATATATACAGTAAACACATATACATACTGTAACGAATATATCTATCTCTGTTATTTGTGCAGGTTTGTAAACGTGTAAGATCAAGATATATGTGTGTGTGTGTGCATGAATACCCTCATATATATTACATAAGACCTTCCTCAAATTGTTCCCCATGATACATATGTCAATGTGTGCATATGTATCTATGTATGTGTGCTTGTCTGTGTGTGTGCATGCACATGTGAATATGTGCGTGTGTCTATATATGTAACCGCCCAGAGTCCCACTAAGGGGAGATGGAGCGGTGATATAAATCAAATTATAAATAAATAAATAAAAATATGTGCGTTTGTACATGTATTTTTGTATGTTCCTCTGTGTGTGTATGTGTGTGTGTGTGTGTGTGTGTGTGTTGGGAGATATATATATATATCTGCATGTCTATATGTCCGTGTGTGTCTTTATACGTGTGTATTTGTGTATGTCTATAATTATGTGTGACTATATATGTCCATACGTGTCTACTGGTATATGTGTGTGTATGTGCGTGTGTCTGAATACAGGTATATGTGTCACTATATATGTCCGTGCATGTGTGTGCGTGTGCGTGTGCACGCGCTCCCGTCGCGCGCGCTCCCGCCCGCACAGGCGCGCGCACCGTTCGGACGCCCGAGGCCGCCTCCCCCTTCATGGCTCGGCTTGCGCGGCGGCCGTTTCTTTTCCCGCCCAGCGCCGCCTTGGGGCGCGCGCCCTCTCCTCCCCCGCCCCCTCACCTCGCGCGCGCGCGCGCCCCCGCCTTCCCGCCAAATCTCCTCGCTTCCCTCTGGCAGAGTCTGTCAGCTCACTTTCTGTGAACGTGATTTTCTCTTCCTCCCCCTCCCCCTCCCCCTCCCCCTCCCCAAAGGTAAATAACAACAACAACAACAATAGCCACCATTGGATTACCAGCAATGGCTACATCCAGACCTCTCTTTTTCAGCCCACCGTATTCATTCCTTTCTTTTATTATGCGCCTTTCTAAAGCTGCCCCATTTCTGGACCACTGGTTGGGAGGGATATTAGCTTAAACCAGCGTTTCTCAACCTGGAGATGTGTGGACTACAACTCCCAGAATTCCCCAGCCAGCCATGACAACCAGACAGCAAAGAAAGAAGCTGGTCACCCTGCTGGAAGGGGCATAAAAGCCCTCCCTTGGGGAGCCCACCTGGGGGCCTTCAAGGCTTGTCTAAAGGGGAGCAGAGGAGGGGCCATCCCAGTCTTGGGGGGGAAAGTGTTCCAGAGGGCAGATGCTGCAAGAAAGAAGGCACATCCCTGGGTCCAATCAGGTGGCACTCTGATTGACAGGACCTGAAGCATGCCAACTTGGATGGTACAGGATGGGCAAATGCCACAGGAGACACGGTCCCTCAAAGAACCAGGCACTGGGCCATGGAGGGCTTTAGGGGTGACAACCAGCACCTTCAATTGCACCCCGAAGCCTACTGGGGGACAGTGCAGTTCACAAAGCAGATGGCATACGGTGGCCTGCCCATCCCTGCCGGTGCCACTGCTTTCTGGACCCGCTGCAGCTTCCGAGTGGTCTTCAAGGGCAGCCCCGTGGAGAGTGCATGGCAGTAGTCCAAACGCAACTGTGAGAAGGGCCTCCTGGTCCAGGAACGGACACCACTGGCGCACAAGATGAATCCGTGCAAAGGTGTTCCTGGCTACAGCCGCCGCCTGTTTTTCGGGCAGGATCTGAGAGTCCAGGAAAACTGCCCAAATTGTGCCCCCGTTTCATCTGGGGAAGGGCCCAAGATTATTACTCAAACAAGACTATACAGCTACAGCTTCTTTTTCTCCCTCCATGCATTTTTTCCCAGGAGAAAACATGGATTTTCTCTGACAACAAAATAAGGAAAGAAATGGTGGGAAAAGATGGAAAGTTTGCATGTGCAAGATGGTGTCATCAGAACCCTTGTAAAATGCCTTGTACACAAAACAAAACAACAAACCAAAAAAAAACCACCTTGGACACTAAAAAACAGTTTAAAAACACAACTGTTGCTGTTTCTTTATTCCTGGTTTGAGCTCTTATTTTTCTGCTCCCAAACTAACATACTCTTAAGTACTCTATAAAGTGTCCCAAATGTAGTGCGTAGTAGTAATAATACATCAGCAACAATAATAATACATTAGGCAGGATCAAATAAAAACTATGGTGGTTTTTATGATGGTAGGTAGAGCTCTGTTCAAACTTGACTACGTATTTGGGATTCCTAACGGGGGGAAAAACAAGGAAAATGCAAAACATTTTGATGATACCTGACTGCCAGGTTTGCAAGAAATTATATGTTTAGTGCAGCCTGAGGTGTGTGGGCAATGACCATATATCTAAAACCTGCAGGATTGCAATCACTTTAATCTGTGGGAATGCAAATGAAAGGAATGCAAGGGAAAGGATAGCTCTTGAATTGTATGGCAATATAACTGCTTCGGTCTGATGACAACATATCTTGGGTTGACTTTGTTAAATCCTACATGACTCAGGAGGGTTGGAAACTCAAAGGGATAGAAAACCATTTAGCAAAACCATTGCTTCATAAATCCTGAATTGGAACATAAATAAAAAGGTAAAGGCTCCCCTCGCACAGTTGTGCAGTCGTGTCCGACTCTAGGGGCCGGTGCTCATCTCCGTTTGTTAGCCGAAGAGCCAGCGTTGTCCGAAGATGCTTCCGCAGTCATGTGGCCAGCATGACGCACGTGGAACGCTGTTACCATCCCACCGAAGTTGTACCTATTCATCTACTTGCATTTGCATGCTTTCAAATTGCTAGGCTGCCAACAGCTGGGGCGAGTGCAGGAGCTCACTCCGTCACGCAGGGCTAGGGATTCGAACCTCCGAACTTGCGATCTTCCGATCGACAAGACTGGCGTCTTACCCGTGAGCCACCGTGCCCCTTTCTGGAACATAAGTAGCCATCTTCTAAATATCAGATTATTGGTGTTTTAGTGCAATATTATCTACCCTGGCAAAATATCTTCCAAAAGTCTGCAGCAGGGAGAGAGATTGGGTTTATCCATCAGATTAAGCCATATTTTGCTTATCCGTGGTTTGCTGAAGAAGCCACAGTTCCTTGGCTTACAAACCACAAAGGCTAAATTCACACACTCAACCAAAACAAAAGCAAAGCAAAATGCAATGTAATTTGTCTTCAGTATGAATTGCTAAACTGTGATTTGATGCTGGGTTTGTAATGCATGGAATGGAAACCAGGATCAAACTGGCAAATTGCAGTTTGCATCAAATTAGGAAAATCAGTAAACATTGGGAGAGGATTCAGTAAATGATGCAGAGTTTCATTTAGCTCATTCTGATGCTGTTAATTCAGCATTATGTCTAAAGAAAGAAGCCAATACAGAAAAGCATACAAAAAGTGAAAGGGGAAACCAAAACATGTTCCTTCCCATTCCCAAGCTGGCAGCTGGACTAATAAGTGTTTCCTTTAAGAAAAGGAAACACCTATACAGGTATAGGATAGGTGCATCCGTTATAGTGGTATTTCTCTTTCAAAAATGGATTGCATGGGACATTGGTTATTCCCACCAAAATGTATTTTGCTTCTTCTCTTTTTCTCCACCCTCAATATTTTTTTCCTATTAGACACAAATGCATATATAATACTTATAAGTATTGTGTAGTGCACATTCCATGGTTGTATTTCTGTCTTCAAATTGCGAACATTAGAGGTATATTGCTATTTTTTCTGAGAATCCGAATATGCCCCATAGTCAGGTTGTGATGTTTCCAGGACTAGACTTGTTGACCTTATGGTTGAACTGTGCCTCATTGTTACTTTTTAAAAATCTCCATACCAGCAAAGAAACCTATGATGAATTAAAAATCATGCCTTATTTATTTATTTATTTATTTAATCACATTTGTATAGCCACCCATCTCACATAGTGACTCTATTGTCCTTTCCTTTAAAGACATTAGTGACATAATTGTCCTCTCCTTTAAAGTGCTATGACCATGAGATCTTTTTTTTTATGTTAGTTCGACAGACTAAATATTATTTGAGTGATATAAAGCTCGAAATGTACCTGAAATACAGGTAGTCCTCACTTAACAACCATTCGTTTAGTGACAGTTCAGACTTAAGACGGTGCTGAAAAACCGACTTACAACCGGTCCTCACACTTATGACCATTGCAGTGTCCCCCTGCTCACATTATCATGATTTGGGTGCTTGGCAACTGGTTTGCATTTGTGACCATCGCAGCGTCTCATGGTCACATGATCACTATTTTCGACCTTCCCAGCCAGCTTCTGGCAAGCAAAATCAATGGGGAAACCGCATGACTCACTTAACAACCACGTGGTTCGCTTAACGCCTGAGGTGATTCACTTAACGACCTCCGCAAAAAAGGTCGTAAAATCAGGTCGGATTTGCTTAATGACCACTTCACTTAGCAACCAAAGTTCCGGTCCCAATTGTGGTTGTTAAGCGAAGACTACCTGTATTCTGGAATATCAGAGCAACAGGATTATTGAAACATGGCCTAAAAAGCTTGACTAGGGAAAAAAGAGACCATCTTCATCTGTTATTGATCTAGCATCAACACATGGAATAGAGGAAATACATCTTATTTCGACCTCTTAGGAACAGATCCTGAGTCTCTCTTTACTCTGACATTTTGAGTTGGCAATTCTCGGTGCAGGGCCCACGCATGTTCATGGGGGCTGAGATTGGCACCGTTCTTTAACAAATGTGTGCACATTTTGTTTTTGTTGAATGTACCATAGGCCGTATACCATGCAACTAAAAGGATGTCTCCAACTATTTATCCTTCTCCCTCTTTTAAATTCTCATGCTTACAGAAAATAAGAAGAGGGAGAGGAAGAGTCGGAGAATAGCTTTGCCGGCAGGAGTAAAATAAAATTAAAAAAAAATCTCATTCCTAGGTGTCTTTTTCCAGCCCATAGGTATAGCAAGCAATTGCTAAAATGCAAGAGGAGAGCAAGCTTCCTTCCAGATGTCACTGCAGTTATGAATCTGAACCAGCCTTTTGCTATCTTCCTACAAAAGTTCTTTCCCCTGCAGTTATTATGAGGGTGGGTTTAGGAACAGGAAATTGCCTTGTATTGCTCCATCTAGACTAGTATTGTTGATACAGACTGATAATCATCCTCCAGGGTTTTCGGTCTGGAGGCTCCCCAGCCCAGCTTGGAGACATTGGAAATGTCTTCCTGCATACAAAGTAGGTGATTTTAGCACACAGTTAACGATGGCTGAATAACAAGATACATTTCTTTGTGTTGCTTGTTCCAGGTGGGCCACGCATCGCCTCCTTTCCTGCCGCTGAATTTAGTAACACAGGCTGGCCAAACTGTGGTGCAAAGCAGATCAGATAGCGCACAGATATACCCCTCTCAGCCTCAGCCTCTCTGGAAGCTGGCTTGGGCTGGTCTGACAATGGCGTCTTCCGAGCTCTGGGCAATCGACTATGAGATTTATGGAGAAGTCCAAGGTGAGTCCCGATTTTATTTCCTCCCTTTCTATTATTCTCGCACGGCTTGATTTCTGTATACTGATATGGTTGCTCTGCAAATAGTACAGTCCTTGAAATAAGATGCCTGCAGCCTACTTGTCCAGCGGCAGAATCTTGCTTCGGTTCTAATTGCAATAAGAGTTGCTCGAAAAGCGATCTGCAAAGACTCTAAAAGGAACTTAATTTAAGCCGATACACAGGGGGGATGTATGAAGGGAGTTAATTGGGAGCATTAACTTAATTTAGTGATGGAGCTACATATCATAGAGCAGAGTACGGGAGGCTGTTGCTCTGTAATACTGAGATCTGGGCCATTTCAGGGAGGGAGGGGTGAGCATCTTTGATTCAACCTCATTTCCCTTGAACATACACAGCCCCACATAATCTATTTTAAAAATAACATGATGTGTGACATTCAAGGAGTCACATAGCTGCCATTCTCCAGAAATGAAGAATGAAAAGAGGGCAGAAAGCTCTTCTGAGACTTTTGCTTTATTGTGGGGTGGGATTTCGGGGGTGGGTGGGCAGGTACTTAGGGTTTAAGATCTGTTATGCATGCCTTTTGAGGAATTTCTACCTGCCTCTTGAAGTTCAGAGAAGGGATGGTTTTCACAGTTCTATATCTAGAGTCACTTCATGACTGAGGCAGCATATAGGTTGATGAAAATATGAACAAATAAACAATGTAAAGGGCCAGTATAAGCTCTTATCTGCAACTCCTGGCTATTAGTTGGCTTATGGTAATTCCATGGAATGTTCAGTAGTATTCTAACAATTCAACCTAATATGTCTATAATAGAAAATTGATCAAGAATATAGTTTCTTTGATGGAAATGAAAGTAAAATGGTAAAAGGATTTCACAGGAGACACACAAACAAAAAGTGCTGTGGGCTGTTTGTAGAAAAGGAGTTAGAAAGCAAGATCTTTTAGAGCAGGGGTGGGGAACCTTTTTTCTGCCAAGGGCCATTTGGATATTTATAACCGGGGACCGGGGGGGGGTTCTGGGATTTCCGCGGACCGGGGGTCAGAGTTTGCAGGCAGGAGCCAATCACAAGCACTGGGGGGCGGGGTTTGGAGGCGGGAGCCAAACGTGTGGAAGGGGCGGGGTTTGCAGGCGGGAGCCAAACGTGTGGAAGGGGCGGGGTTTGCGGGTGGGAGCCCCGTGGGCCTTAGGCGGGAGCCCCGCAGGCCTTATACGGCCTGTGGGCCTGACGTTGCCCACCCCTGTTTTAGAGGGTGGGAGACCACAGTTGGGTTGAGTTGAATTCTGGATTATTAATTAATAAAAGTATTAATTAATTATTAATATTAAAAGACAGCAACACACAACCTGTTTTTTTTATGAGCAGGCAAACAAATCAGGTAGGGATGGTTTAGTAAGATACTTAACCTGGATTAGGATTTATTCTACCTAAACAAACTGGGATTGTAAACCAGTTTACTCCACAGTGCTGGATCCTGCAAGATTGGGAAGAAAGAATATCTTTCTTCTGTCACATGTGACCCTATGATGCAGCAAAAAGGTAAGGTTCTATTCACATAAGAGCATTCCTGACTTCATGAAATATTCATCAGTATTTGATGGCAGACAAATGAGGGGTGGTCCTTTGAGAATGTCCCCAGAAAGCTGTAATTCGGTTGGATCAGTTGTCATCTTAAAATGGTGATCTCCAAGACAATCTTTGCATCTTGTACCCTCAAGATGTGCTATAACCTCCATTGATCCCATGCTGGCTAGCGACCATGGCAGGGCATCTGGACAGCAGTGGGTTGGAAAAGACTACTATGAGAGATGGAGAGTCTTGAGTGATGGTGTTGTTGTTGTTCAGTCGTTCAGTTGTGTCCGACTCTTCGTGACCTCATGGACCATAGCACGCCAGGCCTTCCTGTCCTCCACCGTCTCCCGGAGTTTGCTCAAATTCATGTTCATTACATCGGTGATGCTATCTAACCATCTCATCCTCTGCCGTCCCCTTCTCCTTTTGCCTTCAGTCTTTCCCAGCATCAGGGTCTTTTCCAGGGAGTCCTCTCTTCGCATTTGGTGGCCAAAGTATTTGAGCTTCAGCTTCAGCATCTGTCCTTCCAATGAGCAGTCAGGGTTAGCGTTGTTAAAGAACTGGAATGTCTGGGAGAATTTGCTTCCATGTGCCTTTTCAGTACTTTTATGTTCAGGCATTCATCATTTGCTTCCTCCTACCCCTGATTCTCTCCCTGTCCTGCCAAGAAGGATTGTTGTTGTTGTTGTTCAGTCATTTAGTCGTGTCCGACTCTTCGTGACCCCATGGACCATAGCATGCCAGGCCTTCCTGTCCTCCACTGTCTCTCGGAGTTTACTCAAATTCATGTTCATTGCATCGGTGATGCTATCTAACCATCTCATCCTCTGCCGTCCGCTTCTCCTTTTGCCTTCAGTCTTTCCCAGCATCAGGGTCTTTTCCAGTGAATCCTCTCTTCGCATTAGGTGGCCAAAGTATTTGAGCTTCAGCTTCAGCATCTGTCCTTCCAATGAGCAGTGATGGACAGCCCAGCAAAACAGAGAATGATTGGATCCCTTGCTTCAGATATTTTAATTACCAACCATTGGGCTGTCTTGTTGGGTGCTTTTATTGGTGCTTTGATTTTCTGTTGTGGGACACTTGCGTTTATAATCCCTACTGGAAGAACCCAAAGGCTCCCTTATGACACTTACTTAGGAAGAACAGTATGTATTGGTTTACTAATGTGTAGCTATAATCCCTTGACTGACATCTATCTCTTTCCTCTTCTAGGTGTCTTCTTTAGAAAGGTAAGTTGTATCCTTTTTAGTATGTTCTAAGGTTCTAGGGCGTGGTGGCTCAGCGGGTAAGACGCCAGGCTTGTTGATCGGAAGATTGCAAGTTCGGAGGTTCGAATCCCTAGCCCTGTGTGCGGAGTGAGCTCCCGCACTAGCTCCAGCTCTTGCCAACCTAGCAATTCGAAAGCATGCAAATGCAAGTAGATTAATAGGTACCACTTCAGTGGGTAGGTAACAGCGTTCCGCGTGTGTCATGCGGCCACATGACCGTGGAAGCGTCTTCGGACAACGCTGGCTCTTTGGCTAACAAACGGAGATGAGCACCGGCTCCTAGAGTCGGACACGACTGCACAACTGTGCGGGGGGAACCTTTACCTTTTTAAGGCATCGTGGCAAAATGAGGGAGGGACCAGTGTTTCTATTTTAACTGTACAGTACTGGGTAGGGGGCATGGTGGCTCAGCGGGTAAGATGCCAGGCTTGTCGATCGGAAGATCGCAAGTTCAGAGGTTCGAATCCCTAGCCCCGCGTGACGGAGTGAGCTCCCGCACTCGCCCCAGCTCTTGCCAACCTAGCAATTCGAAAGCATGCAAATGCAAGTAGATGAATAGGTACCACTTCAGTGGGAAGGTAACAGCGTTCCGCGTGCGTCATGCCAGCCACATGGCCGTGGAAGCGTCTTCGGACAACGCTGGCTCTTCGGCTAACAAACGGAGATGAGCACCGGCCCCTAGAGTCGGACACGACTGTGCGGGGGAACCTTTACCTTTACTGGGTTATCTAAAGAGAGCTGCAAGTACCATACCATGATCCATCTAAAGAAAAGCATTATCATTCAAGTATACTCCTCAAGCTAGCTTCAGAAGCCCGTACTCCTGAATATCAGTCCAGGATTGGAATCATGGGAGCAATAGCAGGGAAGCTGCTCATATCAGCTATCAACAGAGGTTGGGGATTTGGAAGCAAGATCAGGATGAAAGGAACAAGGCAGGCTGAACATATAACAGCAAGCCATGAGCAGATAACACTGCATAATCTCAGCACAAGTCTGAGACATTTGCATTTGTCTTGGCATCAATTGGGTGCCCATCCAGGTCATAAAAATATCTGCTAGAAAAGAAAAACTGTTATTGCAGCTGGAGAGTCCTCAGTTTTGTCATGGTCTTGAAAGCCTCAGGAATGGTTTCCTTCTAAATTCGAGCAAGCCGATATCTCCATATGTAACTCAGAAGACATAGGAAGTCCTTGGGAAAATATAGCAGAGCTCCAGGCTGAAAATCAGGCTATCATTAAGCTGCATTTCTTCAGTTCCTTCATTCCATTTATACCTGAAGGCACTATCATTCGTCTGTCTGAAATAGTCATCACAGATCATACATAACTGATGTCAATGAAGATTCTCAGTCATCCAGGTGGAATTGTCTGTAGGTTGAGTCATGGCAACTGATACATAACTGATTGATACAACTGATTGATACATATTGATATATCATAACTGATACATAACTGATTGAGCTTTCATGTAACCTTGAATAATCACAAAACCAGTATTTCTCAATGAAGGAAGTTCACGTACTTCGCTAGAGTCATCGAACGGGGAGATACTGAGCAAAGTATACAGTATGTGAGCGTGAATAAGCTTCCAAATGTCTTGGGGGCTTTCCTGATGATGATCTCTGCTTTTTTCCCTCCATTAGTACACAGAAGATCAAGGGAGAAAGCTAGGACTGGTTGGCTGGGTGAAGAATACAGCCCATGGGACTGTGACTGGACAGGTGCAGGGGCCAAAGGAGAAAGTGGAGATGATGTAAGTATGGGAACCTGGGCTCCTTCAGTTGGCATGGCTTTGCTGAAACGAGTGGGGTGATAGTGCCTAAAAGGTAAAGGTACCCCCCGCACATTTGTGCAGTCGTGTCCGACTCTAGGGGCCGGTGCTCATCTCCATTTGTTAGCCGAAGAGCCAGCGTTGTCCGAAGACGCTTCCGCGGTCATGATGTGCACGGAACGCTGTTACCTACCCACCGAAGTGGTACCTATTCATCTACTTGCATTTGCATGCTTTCGAATTGCGAGATTGGCAAGAGCTGGGGCGAGTGCGGGAGCTCACTCCGCACGCAGGGCTAGGGATTCGAACCTCCGAACTTGCGATCTTCCGATCGACAAGCCTGGCGTCTTATCCATGAGCCACCACGCCCCCTTTGATAGTGCGTAACCGTAACAAATAAAGGAGTATGCCGGTGCTACTTGGACTGCTTAAGTGTCTCAGAGAGGATAGTATGGAGATGGGGAAAGGGCTTCACCCGTCTCCTGGAACTGCCAGGACAGTTTGAAACTGAAGACTCATTTTGGAATTTGGGTGTTCTTCGAAATCCAGTACAAGTCAGCAATACTGAAGTTGGAATTGTTTCTTTCTGCACTTGCTGGCCAAAGAGAGAATACCTTTGATCATGAAGAGGTTCCACCACAGGCCTGCAACTGTTGACTGCTTTCCGAACTGTGTGTCGGGACATGTTAGTGTGTCGGCTGCAGTGTCTGGGTGTGTCGCGGCTGCTGCTGCCTCCGAGCCCTGCCAGGATTCCATGCAGGTCCTAGTGCCTGCCTTGTGCCTTGCTGCCTCCAAACCTGCCCTGCCAGGATTCCGCGCAGGTCCTAGTGCCTGCCTTGTGCCTGGCTGCCTCCAAACCTGCTGTGATTCCACGCAGGTCCTAGTGCCTGCCTTGTGCCCGGCTGCCTCCAAACCTGCCCTGCCAGGATTCCACGCAGGTCCTAGTGCCTGCCTTGTGCCCGGCTGTCTCCAAACCTGCTGTGATTCCGCGCAGGTCCTAGTGCCTGCCTTGTGCCCGGCTGCCTCCAAACCTGCTGTGATTCCGCACAGGTCCTAGTGCCTGCCTTGTGCCCGGCTGCCTCCAAACCTGCTGTGATTCCGCGCAG
The DNA here is from genome assembly GCA_023362775.1 of Charina bottae. Taxonomy (NCBI): domain Eukaryota; kingdom Metazoa; phylum Chordata; class Lepidosauria; order Squamata; family Charinaidae; genus Charina; species Charina bottae. The sequence continues at coordinate 5,054,472 of JALMGJ010000026.1, read as the reverse complement.
GTCCTAGTGCCTGCCTTGTGCCCTGCTGCCTCCAAACCTGCTGTGATTCCGCGCAGGTCCTAGTGCCTGCCTTGTGCCCGGCTGTCTCCAAACCTGCTGTGATTCCGCGCAGGTCCTAGTGCCTGCCTTGTGCCCTGCTGCCTCCAAACCTGCTGTGATTCCGCGCAGGTCCTAGTGCCTGCCTTGTGCCCGGCTGCCTCCAAACCTGCTGTGATTCCGCGCAGGTCCTAGTGCCTGCCTTGTGCCCGGCTGTCTCCAAACCTGCTGTGATTCCGCGCAGGTCCTAGTGCCTGCCTTGTGCCCTGCTGCCTCCAAACCTGCTGTGATTCCGCGCAGGTCCTAGTGCCTGCCTTGTGCCTGGCTGCCTCCAAACCTGCTGTGATTCCACGCAGGTCCTAGTGCCTGCCTTGTGCCCTGCTGCCTCCAAACCTGCTGTGATTCCGTGCAGGTCCTAGTGCCTGCCTTGTGCCCGGCTGTCTCCAAACCTGCTGTGATTCCGCGCAGGTCCTAGTGCCTGCCTTGTGCCCTGCTGCCTCCAAACCTGCTGTGATTCCGCGCAGGTCCTAGTGCCTGCCTTGTGCCTGGCTGCCTCCAAACCTGCTGTGATTCCGCGCAGGTCCTAGTGCCTGCCTTGTGCCCGGCTGTCTCCAAACCTGCTGTGATTCCGCGCAGGTCCTAGTGCCTGCCTTGTGCCCTGCTGCCTCCAAACCTGCTGTGATTCCGCGCAGGTCCTAGTGCCTGCCTTGTGCCCGGCTGTCTCCAAACCTGCTGTGATTCCACGCAGGTCCTAGTGCCTGCCTTGTGCCCTGCTGCCTCCAAACCTGCTGTGATTCCACGCAGGTCCTAGTGCCTGCCTTGTGCCCGGCTGCCTCCAAACCTGCTGTGATTCCGCGCAGGTCCTAGTGCCTGCCTTGTGCCCGGCTGTCTCCAAACCTGCTGTGATTCCGCGCAGGTCCTAGTGCCTGCCTTGTGCCCTGCTGCCTCCAAACCTGCTGTGATTCCGCGCAGGTCCTAGTGCCTGCCTTGTGCCCTGCTGCCTCCAAACCTGCAACTGTTGACTCTCAGAGCTGGTACTAGGCTGTTACTGCTAATCAAACAGCTAAGCAACTACTTTTACAGTAATCCAGAAAGTGCTGAATACAATGTAGAGTTATCTATGTTCCTCTCTTGATCAGTTTGTTCTGTTTTTATTGAAAAATTAAGACCTCCAGGTTAAGGCATGAGGCCGGTGTACCATTTCCAACCATTCTTGCTCTTGCTCCTGAAAGAGAAATTTCAGAAGCCCTGTCCTGATTATGTTCCACATTAAACAGCATTAACCAACTTTATTTCTCAGAATCATGTGTCACGGTTACTCTTGTATACATCCTTATAACAAGAGAGGTATTTCTTACGGTCACATGAGGCTTGAAACTTGCGGAGGGACTCTGCCCCACTGGCCCCTCTGGTTCTCTCTTGGAGGAAAAGAAACTAGTGGAAAGAATAGCCTATTATAACAGTTTTCACAATTATGATCTGAAGATAGCCTTGCATCAGCAATTTACAGGAGTCTTTCCCCTCCACTGAGAATGTCTATATAGGGTACCTCTCCAGACTCTCCCTCCACAGTGAATTGACACCCTTAAATTTAGGACCTGGGTCAGCTTGCAATTAGAGAACTGGTCCAGGAGGATATGAAGAAAATTGCTTTATGAATTTTTGAGCCACAGCAAAGGTGATTCTGTGGGGGCGGGGGTGGGGGCGGGAGGAAGGCAAGAGCAAGCGAGAGAAAGCCGGATCTGGGCTTAGGGTGACCCATGGGCTTTCTACCGTGTTGGTGAAACAAGGTCTGCAACAGTGCTCTGTCACCTTTGGAAAGATGACAGCCACAGGCAATTGCTATAGCAACCAAATCTTCTATCACCTTGAAGAAAGCATGAAAAGGGGGGGAAGGAATCTTGGACAGTTGCCATAGCAACCTGCCTCTACATATTGTCTACCTTCCTGTCTCAGGGGGGAGGGGGAAATTGGGGCCATTTCCATAGCAACTACACTATTCCATCGCTGGCTTTGAGCAACAAGGGATAAATAGGAAGGAGATAATCCATAGCAACAGTATTGCTCAATGCACATTCTTCTCCCCCTACCCTTTTCTCCTCCTAGGTCCGGACAGGATAAAAGCAAAGGTGTAAAGATCTCAGTGTGACTCTCACTGTCCTTCTGCAATTAGGTATTGGGTGGGGATAAATACACAGCCCTTCAGTTTTTGAAATGGAATACCAGCTGGGCCAATTTATTGTGTGTGGGCAGTGTGCAGAAAGTTGTTTTCTTATGTTACATGGGAAAACTCATTCATAGGTTCTTTATATAACACGATACTTATAACTTTCCTTTAGATTTCACAGGTGTGGACTGCTGACCTCAGTAGGGTGCATTTGTATTATTTTGTTTAAAAAAAATCAAACAGCTATATCCATTTCGGTTTCGAGGGTCGAGGCTCACACAGACTCGGGCATTGGGCATAGCCTTCCAATGGGTAGGGGTGTGGTGGCTCAGCGGGTAAGATGCCAGGCTTGTTGATCGGAAGATCACAAGTTCGGAGGTTCGAATCCCTAGCCCTGCGTGCGGAGTGAGCTCCCACACTAGCTCCAGCTCTTGCCAACCTAGCAATTCGAAAGCATGCAAATGCAAGTAGATGAATAGGTACCACTTCGGTGGGAAGGTAACAGCGTTCCCTGTGCGTCATGCCAGCCACATGACCGCGGAAGCGTCTTTGGACAACGCTGGCTCTTCGGCTAAGAAACGGAGATGAGCACCGGCCCCTAGAGTCGGACACGACTGCACAAATGTGCGGGGGGAGCCTTTACCTTTTTAACATTATAGTGCAATTCCATTTTAGCCTGATCTAGCATATTGTATGAACCAAACCAAAATGCAGACCTTCATCCCAGAAAAGATTGAAGTAGTCCACGAAAATTGATAAGACAGTATTTGTTTAGTCTTTAGGATGTTACAAGACATTGGTTTTGCTGCAACAAACAAATTCAGAACTCTTGTGGAAGTTACGTTAAATTTAATAATCCTGTTTCTTTCCCATTTCACTTATTACATTTAGTGCTGAAGGCAGCATATCTGTTTCCTTTTGTCCCCAAAATAAGATTACAGAGACAAAGTAATATGGTGACAAAGGAGCAAGTGATCCAAGGTCATCCAGTTGACTTCATGGCTCAATATTTAATCAATTAATTAATTTAAAAGACTTGTATGACCGCCCATCTTAAAAAACACAACTCTGGGCGGCTCACAACAATATGAGATTTGAACCTGAGTCTACCTAGTTTTACTCCACAATTATGCTCTTTTTTGGGCTCAGTTTATAAAATGACATGTATATTTTAGACCAGAGCTTTCCAAACTTTTCATGTTGGTGACACACTTTTTAGACATGCATTATTTCACAACACACTCTTACAGCAGGGCACAAGGCAGGCACTAGGACCTGCATGGAATCCTGGCAGGGCTCGGAGGCAGCAGCAGCCTCAACACACCCAGACACTGCAGCCGACACACTAAGGTGTCCCGACATACAGTTTGGAAAGCTCTGTTTTAGACAATCCATTCTACCATTGTATGTTCCAAAATCATACAAAGACATCAGAAAAAAAACGTAATATAGATAAGCTTAATCCCTCTGAATTCTCCCTTAAGATGGGGCAATGCAGACATTTGATCTCAAAGGAGAGGAATTTGGGGGCCAATGTTAAAAGAGGCTCTGTAAAAGGTTGCCTGATCCCTGCTTTTGCAATCGTGAGGGAATTCATCCCACTGCAATTATTTAAGACTCCTTATGAAGTCTTCTCCCCACTTTTTCCCTCTGCAACATTATTTACTTCTTCAACTTAATTGGAGCCATTTGTTCTGCTGGCAACTTTTGGCAGTTGTACTAGTTTCCTTTCAGTGATTCATGGTGAGCCTGTATCAAAATGTCTAATAAACGTTGGCTTTTTGGTCCTGCGGATAGTCACATTCCTGCTATGGCAACGTGGAGGGTAAAACGGGAAGAGAAGGCAGCACCTACTGTATGCATTGTTAATTTTTGCTTCTTCCTTACCCCTCAGGAAGAACTGGCTACGCAGCGTAGGAAGCCCCATGTCTCGCATCGATCAGGCCGTGTTCTCTAACAAGAGGCAGATTACCACCCTGGAGTTCCAGTCCTTCAGCACCAAGTATTAAAGGCAGCTAGTTGGCTGGTCCAGATGGGATATGGCTACTTCTAAGTTCAATGAGGGCTTTTCTACTCAAAAGGAAGTATCACCTTCCATTTCAAGAACAGGATGTGTTGCTACTGCTGCTACTGACATTAGATTGTGCTTTAGACCCATGGCACTTCCAGGACTCTTGACTTCCAGGCTGCTAGCGAACGAGAAAGTACCTGCTGCCCTTGAACATCTGATAAAACATCACCTGTTCTATCCACTGTTCTTTTTGCCCCTTTTTTTACAATTCGTACAGAGGTGGTAAGGGAAAGAACTAGAGGTATATGGAAATGTGTCCTCCTAAATCCTTTCTTTACCAATGTGTTCACGAGCATGCTGGGCAGTTGTCTTCTGAGCAAACATATAAAAAAAGTTTCACACTTGCTCCCTGGAAGCATTTTGCTTCTTCTCCTGAACAAGAACTACTACCCAAACCCAGCAAAGAATATTAGCTCATTAAAGATTATCTTTGAAGGAAAGCAAAACTGTCTTTTTTTTTCCCGGGGAAACTAGGGAGGCTCAGATCCCTGTAGAACCTTTTGGGAGGAGGAAGATAATATTTGTTTCTGGGGAAGCTCAGTGAAGACCAGAGAATGGAGGTAGGGAGATCGAGGAGCAATGATATGGTCCTGGTAGCCTGGGTGGCCTGGTTTGCAGCTCTTGCGGCTCAGCTGCATGATGTATTTAAATAATTAACGTGGATTTCTCTTTTTCTCTGCTGCAGCTGAAATGCAGAGACTGTCCATTTGCGAAAGTGTCTGTTCTGATTATCTGTCCACTTCCCCATGCCACAGCATTCCGGTGTGCTAAAAGTATACATTATAGAATAGGGCATAGGGAAGGAACAGGGGAAGAAACAATACAACACACTCAAATATACGAGCAGAAAGGTTGACCCAGCAAAGCAGTTTCTACTCCTAACAGCTGTTCATTGAGTTATTTCTGCTTCCTGTTCTTGCCCAATCTTTTGTGGTCTTCAGCATTATGGATGGAATAACAGATTTTCTGGTTTGGAAGGAAACCTTTGAAGCTGCCAAGACTGTGAAAATGACAGGCAAATGGAATGCCAAGTGTTCTTTGAAGTCTGAAGATGGGGTGTGGGTGTAGTTCTTGCTGCAGGTTTTTAAAGCAGAGAGGGCTTGATGTTTTTGGATGTGGGGGTTGGAACTCCTATAAACCTGCTTTCTGCAAAGACCCAGGCGCTGTCACAAAGAGACCTTCCAGCCCAAATGTTCACGTGCAATTTATCGCCTTCATTTGGGATTGTTTATATTGAATGCCTTCACCCGCTTTATTTTTATTTTTTACTGTAGGAAAGAGCCCTGGAATTTCACAGGTTATGGTACAAAGAGCTGGCTTACACATACTGGAACTGCGTAAGTGTTTTGGAGATACCAAATTTATCTAGGCATATGGGCGTGGTGGCTCAGCGGGTAAGACGCCAGGCTTGTCGATCGCAAGTTCGGAGGTTCGAATCCCTAGCCCCGCGTGACGGAGTGAGCTCGCGCACCAGCCCCAGCTCTTGCCAACCTAGCAATTCGAAAGCATGCAAATGCAAGTAGATGAATAGGTACCACTTCGGTGGGAAGGTAACAGCGTTCCACGCGCGTCATGCCGGCCACATGACCGCGGAAGCATCTTCGGACAACGCTGGCTCTTCGGCTAACAAACGGAGATGAGCCCCTAGAGTCGGACACGACTGCACAACTGTGCGGGGGGAACCTTTACCTTTTACCCTCCCCTTGGTTACAAGGACAGGGCCTTATTCTGGTGTTTTGGATGTTGACACCATTGCATCTTGGCAGACTTGGTGGAATACTGTAGGAATAAGGAATATTTAATTTTTAATAGATATTTGGGTCTGCATATGAAGGAGAAGAGACTTGCCATTTTCTGCAGAACGGGAAGGTGCTGAAATGAGAAGTACCTTGGACCATCAAAAGGCCCTACTTTTGTCTCACTTCACTCATCCTTGTTTCCTTCTTAGGAACTTGTCATAGGAATAAGGATGTTAATTCACCCTGGGTTTATACAGTAGTACCACATTGATCTATGGCTTCTTTAGACAAAAAAAGCTATAAAATTAACTGGGTTTTGTGCACGTGTCTAAACCAAATATAAACCACATCAGGGCTTACAGCGATGTATTGCCTACAATGCTGGCTGATGTTCTCCAGATACGAGTTCCCCCGTTTTACGTGGCACTGCTACAGATTAAAGCTCAGCATCTTTTGCACACAAAGCTTATTTGCTATCGCTGAGCCCACTCCCTTCTTGCAAACATGCGTCCCCTAGGATAACCAAGCCAGATTTACTGAATCAACTCAATTACCTGGATGCAGGTAATAAAACATTGAACTGTTACCTCACGGTGCTGGCTGGGCCTGTCCTGCACATTAGCCAAACACAAAGCCATGATTGATTGCTTAAACATGGTTGACTGAATTAAGGGGGTTCACACCTTAGCTAAAACCAACCCCTCCCCACACAAAGGGGAATTAATTGATTATTAAGCAAGAGATTTGTGAACGAAACGAAACACCGAAGTTTAGCATTAGTCTGCTTCAGCCTAATATGTGTGGGAGGTTGGATTGGGCAGAACCGAAATGAAACACCCCAAAAACCTCGCCGAACGTGACCGGGACCTTCCGCCTCCCCTCTCCCCAGCAGAGCGAAGGCCACGTGTGAGCCCGGCCGGGCTCCCCCAGCGGCTACGTGTGAATGGCGGGGAACGCGCCCAATAGCTGATCCGGCCCCGTGGCTCGGAGGCGGGGGCTTCTTGTCAAACCGAGCCGGGCTAGCCAGGCTGTTCCGCAGCCGGGGCTGGCGGCGCTCCTCCATCGAGAGGTGGAAGGGGCGGCGGCGGCGGCAGCATCCTGCTCGCGCGCCTGGGCATTTCCCGGCGCCACCTGTGATGCTGGCGGAGGAGAAGCGCAGGGGAGACGGCGATGCGCGCACCGGGCGCGTCTTGAGCCGAAGGAGACGCCGGACGCCCGTGGGAGGCGGCGGCGGCGGCGGCGGCGGCCGAGGCTGAAGAGAGGAGCGAGCCGCGATTTGGGGGGGGAGAAGGTGCCGCTTCTCTTATTGTCTCCGGGTCGCGGGAAGGGTGGGATCGGGTCCCCAGCCGCTCGCTGCGGAGCCTCTGCTGCACGGGGCCTTGGCGGGAGGCGGCCGAGCAAGCGGGCTCTCCAATGCGGCATCTGGAGAGGAGGGGGGGGGGGCGTGGAGTCAATTTGCAGGTCTCGCCGGCCGGAGACCGGCCCGAGCTGCTTTGGCGGGACTGTGGCGTGGCCAGGCGGGACGGTTTGGGGGCGACGCGCGGGGGGTGGCTGTTCCCTCCGGCGCAGGAGGAAAGCGGGCGGGCGGGCGGGCGGGCAGGGGATGCCGCGGGAGGCGCTGGGCGGCTGCTGCTGTCCTCCGAGCGAAAGGGAGGGCGCGTTCCTGACTGGAGAAGGCACCCTGTCCGGCGCCCGTAGTGTGGCTCGGGTCTTCTAGGCCGGTTCCCACGTCGGTTTCTCGCGCCGACCCGTGGGCCTGCCCCCTGCCTACCTTTCCTTAAAGCTCGAGGCGACGACTGGAGCGGGAGGCGGCTGCGGAGATTTATTTGAAGCTCGTCCCCCCTCCCGAAGTGGGCATTGGGTTTTCCTCTGGGGGGTCGCAAACCTGCTGGAAGCTTCACTCCCTTGTAGCTTACCGTTGGGGCACCCTGCACATGCACAGAAATCCTCTCTCACATCGCTCCCTCCTCCAGTTTTGCCTTGTGCAGAAAGCAGCTGATTAAGCCTTGATTGCTTCACCCCTTCGGGCGGGGGGGGGGCAGCGGAATATTGGTCTTATTTCTTTGAAATTTCCTCTGTGGAGCTAACCTTTCCCAGCAAGGGATCCCTGTGTATTCCTGCCTTTGTATTCGAATGCATGTGCATAGGATCTTTTTTCCATATTTAGTAATTGGGGTCCTCTCCCACCCACCCCCCTTTTCTGAACAGCAGGGATGTGACCGGCTCTTCTGAGCTGCAATGGCTGCATTTTAGGAGGACCAAAGAAAAATTGCCCTGGCTTACAGATGTTAGCTGAGAAGGAAAACAAAGTATTTCCTTCCCCTTTTCCCAGGTCCTCTCAGGCTTCGATTATTTTAGGATGATGTACAAGGAAAAGCTTGGACATGAAGACCAAGCAGGTATTTGATTTAGGACTGAAAGAAATTATTCGGTCAGTGCAGTATATTTCAGAGCAGGGACGGGCAGAAGGTAGATCAGGATCTACCTGTAGATTTCTAAATTACCTACAGCAGATGGGGAATGTTTCCTGACTTCTGGTTGTTTACCATTAGGAGCAATGCTAAATCCTCCATTCCTAATCGGTCTGTTGAAATGAAGCAAGCTCGAGGTGACCAGGTATCAATTTTTGCCTGGAAAGACGGTGAGCTTTATTCAGTTCTGGTATTCCAAATAAATTGCACACACAGCGTTAAGTCACTGTTTGCTTAAGCAAGGTTGGCTGGTTTTCCATAACGCACGAAGTCCTAATGCTTTACAAACCCAAATGATTGGATTTGTAGAACAGGCGAAGCTACAAACAAGTAACCCACAGGATGGTTTTGCTCCAAATATAAACCCAGCCTTTTGCTCAATGAGTGGGTTCACACATTACACATGTTTTAACCATGGTTTGTACAATAAGCCATTATTGGCTGGATTTCACATCCTACTAAGACATAAGCTATGGCATGTGGACCACAATGGATGAGTTCATATCACGCATTAAGCCTAAACGTGAGAAATCTTTTTATAGCTTAACACACTGTGTGAAGTTGACTCCAGTAATGTACATGCGTATAAACACAAAAGTAAAAAAGCAAGATCGTGTAAATATGATACCTGCTGTACTTTCTCTTGTTTTAGAAGGGTTAGAGATAAGCCTACAATCCTTGCATTCAAACATGGAAATGCTGTGTTCCCACTGAGCAAATGGACACATGGAAACTTGGGAACATCTGGGGGGGGGCAGGGGGCGTTGTGTTCTGTGGGTGACATCTGGTTCCCTTTGTCCATTGATTTCTTTCCATGTTCTCCCAACCTCTCCAGATGCATGGGGTCATCTCCTAAGAACACCACTCTGACAATATTGCTGGTACTTTTATTAATTTTGTTAACAACATTCTTGGCAACCAAGTGGAAGTTGGTGTTAGAAAATTTCTACTGTATCAGCTTTAAAAAATGTCTGTTTCCAAATTGTGTCAGAATCTCCTCAGATCTTCCAATTGTTACTTAAGTATTGATTTAGACTTCTACAGTATATATTTCCTTGGAAGTAAGTCCTGTGCTACTCACTGTATGCCACTACTAGAGACTAGAACTCTCAGTCTCCTGGTTTGCCATTGGCTCCTTCCTAGGGCTGAGAGACAGGGACTGGCCCAAGGTCACCCAGCTGGCTATCATGCCTCAGGCGGGACTAGAACTCTGAGTCTCCTGGTTTGCCATTGGCTCTTTCCTAGGGCTGAGAGACAGGGACTGGCCCAAGGTCACCCAATTGGCTTTCATGCCTAAGGCGGGACTAGAACTCTGTCTCCTGGTTTGCCATTGGCTCCTTCCTAGGGCTAAGAGAGACTGACTGGTCCAAGGTCACCCAGCCGGCTTTCATGCCTAAGGCGGGACTAGAACTCTCAGTCTCCTGGTTTCTAGCCCAGCACCTTAACCACTAGACCAGAGCTTTCCAAACTGTGTGTCACGACACAAAAGTGTGTCGCCACACACAGTCTGGTGTGTCGCACACAACCCGGAAGCGCTGATCATCATCAGCGCTTCCGGGTTTTCCCGGAGCGACACACCAACTGCAGCGCGCAAAACCCGAAAGTGGAGCAGCGCTTCCGGGTTTTTGCGCGCTGCCGCAAGGACGGCACTTCCGGGTTTTCCTGCCGTGACACACCAACGCTGGTTGGTGTGTCGCCGCGGGAAAAACTTTGGAAAGCCCTGCACTAGACCAAACTGGCTCTATATCTATGGTCTGAAACTTTTGGACATTGTGCTGCCTGAAGTTTTAAAATTTTTCATATGTCACATTCTCAGCTTGTTTGCAGATATTATGCCATTATAGCTCTGGATATTTGGAACCATGATCCCCATAGTCTGCTAAGGCATAATATGCTTTATTTGAGTTTGCTCTAGCATGTTGCACGAATCCAGCCATCCTACTTTTAAAATCATGGCTGATGGCTTAGCATTCTGGGTGAGCCTAGCTGATAGTTACTTATTCACCAAACCATGGCTAAACAGACCATGTTTTAGCATGCTACTTATCCATCCAGCAAGATGGCCTCAGTGCTGTCGTCACTTAAGCCAGAGAAAGCACATGTCCAACTTTTCCAGAAAGTGCTATCTTAATGTGTGACATCAGAAACACTCCACCATATCTCTAAGTAAAGGTAAAGGTTCCCCCCGCACATTTGTGCAGTCGTGTCCGACTCTAGGGGCCGGTGCTCATCTCCGTTTGTTAGCCGAAGAGCCAGCGTTGTCCGAAGACGCTTCCACGGTCATGTGGCTGGCATGACGCGCGTGGAACGCTGTTACCTTCCCACCGAAATGGTACCTATTCATCTACTTGCATTTGCATGCTTTCGAATTGCTAGGTTGGCAAGAGCTGGAGCTAGTGCGGGAGCTCACTCCGTCACATGGGGCTAGGGATTCGAACCTCCAAACTTGCAATCTTCTGATCGACAAGCCTGGCGTCTTACCCGCTGAGCCACCACGCACCATATCTCTACTGCAGAGTTAAAGAGTTTAAGAGCCAGTCCTTTCTAGATAATGACAGGAGACAGTCCCTTGAGGGCTGTATTCCCTCAGAGGTGGATCATCAGGGGCTGGCAGTGCCAGAAGCAAAATGGGCTCGAGCCACCCTCTTCTTCTTTCTTTTTCCACCACCACCTTTTCTTCCTCTTTTCCCCTGTTCAAGTAGCAGCCCGGAGCGAGGAGGATTAACAGGAGATCTGTTAACTTGCAGAACGATTTTCATATCAAGCTTTTGCAGATGCTTGTCTCAGGAAACCTTAGGAACTCTTAGCTATTTGAAGAATGTGTTGCTGCAGTTGCTGGGATTTTCTAAAAGAAAATGGCAGTTTAAATAAAATAAAATAAAAGAGTGTGTGTGTGTGTGTGTGGTTGCCCCATTTTTCTGAGCAATGAGGCATAGCTTAAACATCAAAGCTGCGTCTGATGGAGAGAAGGGAAAAAAAGCGATCCTATCAGCTCTGTTGAAGGACTAGCTTCTTTTTTCACTCTTTCCCTCCCTCCCTCCCTGCTGGTCTTTATTGACACTGTGGACGGTAACATGAAAAACATGCTTTTTTTTTTCTTCCTCCCTCCTCCTCCGTTTTTTCTTTTGGGTCTTGACTGCGTTTTGGATTGTAAGGTGGGTGGCAAGTGTGTCCTCAGTCTGTCCATAACCTGGTTCTTCAGGTCTTCCAACGGTGCACCCATCACCGCTGTAATTGAGTCCATCCATCTTGCTGCTGGCTGCCCTCTTCGTCTCTCTCCTTCCGCCTTTCCCAGTCTTCGTGTGTTGTGTCTGAAGTAGAATAATTTGAGCCTGGTCATTTTTTCCTTGAGTGAGAACTCTGGGTCGATTTGTGTGAAGATCCATTTGTTTGCTTTCTTGGTTATCCGTGGTATTTTCCAACACCATTTGTTTTAATAGAAGGGTAAAAATGTTTTAAATGTTAAAATGTTAAAATGTTAAAAATGTTTAAAATGTTTTTTAAAAGGGGCGTGGTGGCTCAGCGGGTAAGTCGCCAGGCTTGTCGATCGGAAGATCGCATGTTCGGAGGTTCGAATCCCTAGCCCCGCGTGACGGAGTGAGATCCCGCACTCGCCCCAGCTCTTGCCAACCTAGCAATTCGAAAGCATGCAAATGCAAGTAGATGAATAGGTACCACTTCGGTGGGAAGGTAACAGCGTTCCGCATGTGCCATGCCAGCCACATGACCGTGGAAGCATCTTCGGACAACGCTGGCTCTTCGGCTAACAAATGGAGATGAGCACCGGCCCCTAGAGTCGGACATGGCTGCACAAATGTGCGGGGGGAACCTTTTTTTTAAAATGTTTTAAATAAAACCTGGTGCCCTTCTTCCTGAATTCTGATCATAATTCCCAGAATCCTGATCCAGCCCAGGCAATGGGAAGGTTTCCAGCTCTATTTGGTTACAAGGGCAGCAATCCAGATGTGTTGGTTTGCATACTACCCTAAACAAATCATGAAGTTTGTTTAGCTGCTCTCACTGGAAGAAAAAGCCCTTCTGAATTGATTTAAGTTCACGATTATATAAGGTCAATGTATTCTGTCAGGGTTTACAGAATAAAAGGGGATTGGTAGTCTGTGCTTCAGCATGTTGTGGGAACTCATCTTTTGCCTTGATATGTTGTGTGGATCGGCCCATCATGTGAACCAGAATATGTTTTACTTGTGTGGGCATTTCATGTTGTGTGAATGCAGCGGTTTCGTTTTATTACTCGGGGTTCCAGTTTGCAGGTAGAAATTTTCAGCCTGGGAGCCTTTGAAAGGGATGCTTAAGTGAACAAGCGAGGACAAGCAAATGAGACCATTATGATTTGGGAGAAAGCTACCCAGCTTTAGTGGATTTTGTTTGATTCATGCCATATCTTGATTTAAAAATATTCATGCCATATCTTGATTTAAAAATAATTTATATATGGATATATTTAAGGAGCAGAATATGTCTTACTTATTTGACCATGTTGCTTTGGAAATGACCTGTTAGGAGCATTCTTTTTCCCTCTTTTTTGAGTCTTTTCTTTGCTTTTTTTCCCTCCTTGCATGTTGGGCTTCTGGGTGAAGAATACTTTACAGCAGGGGTACCCAACCTTTTTGGCACGAGGGACCGGTTTCGTGGAAGACAATTTTTCCACGGACCTGGGGGGCGGGGTTTTCAGGTGGGAGCCAATCGTGTGGACTGGGGGGTGGGGTTTTCAGGCAGGAGCCAATCGTGCGGACCTGGGGGCGGGGTTTACAGGTGGGAGCCAATCTCGCGGACCGGGAGGCGGGGTTTGCAGGCGGGAGCCAATCGCGCGGACCAGGAGGTGGGGTTCGGAGACCGGCATGGCGGCCCGGTTCCTAACAGGCCACGGACCGGTACCGGTCCGTGGCCTGGGGGTTGGGGACCCCTCCTTTACAGGAGTCCCAACATATTTTGCTGAGTTTTTTGAAATTAGGTCAACTATGCTAGTCTATGACCCTAATAAAGATTTGATTTGATTAGGTCAAGAGTCACAGTCTAAGCTAGGGCCTCCCAAAGCTGGAAAGAATCCCACTCTCTTTTCTGTCTGCCATTTGGTAATACGGGTTTCTTATGTCTTCTCGACACTTAGATGAGTAGAACCAGAGTGCCATCTGGTAAAAGCCCTCCAAAGGAAGCAGAATATTATATCACTCATAGAAGTTTTACTTCTCATTGGGGACATACTTTATTATTGAGGTCAGAGGGAAAGAGAAAGGAATGAAAATAGGCCAATTTCCCTGAATTTCTAGGGATACTATTAGAAAATGTGAGTTAAAAAGACAGCAGTTAAAAACAAGCAAACCAGCAGTTCGCTGAGAAGATGAGAAATGCACTTTGCCCATATCAGGTAGTCTTTGAATTATGACCACAATTGGAACCCGAACTTCTGTTGCTAGGTGATATGGTCATTAAGTGAGTCACGCCCAATTTTACGATCTATTTGCCATGGCCGTTAAGCGAATCACTATGGTCATTAAGTAAATCATGCGGTCATTAAGCGAATCTGGCTTCCCCCATTGACTTTGCTTGTTGGAAGCCTCCCTGGAAAGGTCGCAAATGGTGATCATGTGACCTCAGGATGCTGCAACCATCATAATAAATACATGCTGGTTGCCAAGTTCCCGAATTTTGATTATGTGAGCGTGGGACACTGCAACAGTCGTAAGTGTGAGGACTGGTTGCAAGTCACCTTTCCCAGCACCGTCGTAACTCCGAACGGTCATTAAACAGATGGTCGTAAGTCAAGGACTACCTGTATTTCAGAAGCACTCTTCTTTTGCTGTGGTTTCATATACCTTGAGCTCAGGTGTAACAAGGGTTACACCTAAAAGTGAAACCTACAGCCAAACAAACAAGTGGGTACTGACAATGTCATCATCTAGATGTGTTTTGCTAGCTCCTGAAAAATCGGTGTTAAAACTAAGTGGCAATTCAAATGCGGTATTTCACATTTGCAAAAAATGGCAAATTTTGTGTGTCATGAGCTGGTAAAATTGGTTGATGAGAGAGGCCATGTTTAATAAACGAGACATTTTGTAGATGAAGGATGGAAAGTGAAAGTTTTTCTTCAGAAGTTTTTGCTGGTGTGTATTTAAATTTATTTATGGTCCCAGACCAATAAAATGCAAGTACAGGTAGTCCTCGCTTAACGACCACAATTGGGACTGGAATATTGGTTGCTAAGCGAAGCAGTCATTAAGCGAATCCGACCCGATTTTACGACCTTTTTGCGCTGTCGTTCAGCGAATCACCGCAGCTGTTAAGCGAACCATGTGGTTGTTAAGCGAATCACACGGTCCACCATTGATTTTGCTTGCTGGAAGCTGGCTGGGAAGGTCAAAAATGGCGATCGCGTGCCCGTAGGATGCTGCAATGGTTGTAAGCGCAAACCAGTTGCCAAGTGCCCAAATTGTGATCCCATGACCGTGGGGACGCTGCGATGGTCATATGTGTGAGAACCGGTTATAAGTCATTGTTTTCAACACTGTTGTATGTCTTAACTGTCACTAAGCAAATAGTTGTTAAGTGAGGACTCCCTGTACTGTACACCAGGGGTACCCAACCTTTTTGGCACCAGGGAACAGTCGCGAAAGACAATTTTTCCACGGACCGGGGGGCGGGGTTTGCAGGCGGGAGCCAATCACACGGACGGGGGGCGGGGTTTGCAGGCGGGAGGCAATCACACGGACGGGGGGCGGGATTTGCAGGAGGGAGCCAATCACATGGATGGGGGCGGAGTTTGCAGGCAGGAGCCAATCGTGCGGACCGGGGGACGGGGTTTGCAGGCGGGAGCCGATCGCGCGAACAGGGGGCAGGGTTTGCAGGCGGGAGCCAATCGTGCAGACCACCACCACTCACCTGTGCGGCCCACTTCCCAACAGGCCGCGGTCCACTAGTGGGCCACGGCCCACAGGTTGGGGACCCCTGCTGTACACGATTTAAAATACAGAAAGACCAATAAAACACAAGTACAAAATTTCAAACTTAGAAAAAAACAAACTTAAAACAATAACAAGATGAGAATATCACCTGGTTTCTGCAAGGCATAACCTTGTGTTGCTGAGTGGGGAGGGGCTGCGTCAGGCACCTGGGGTCCACAGTAATGTAGGCCGTCCCCCTGACCCGTCTTGAAACACAGACCAAGGCGTTTAACACACACATGCTGCTGTGTAACTTCCATTAAGATTGAAGCCTGGTGCCTCCATGTCTACTGGGCCAATCCTTCCTGGAGCCTTCACAGTGCATTAAGCCAGGGAAGATCGTCAAAGTGGGACAGCAATTGTCATCTTAAAACAGTCACAACTGGCTGAGTCCACACAGCAATCTGGGCTGAACTAAACCAGGATTGAGTTCTTAGTGGTTGTAGAAAACTCAGCTGTGGTTTTAGCATGTTCTGCAAATTAGGCCATCCTGTTCAGCCATCACGCGGTTTATTCATTTGGGGATTGAACGTTATGTGAATCCAACAGTTGTATTTTGTTAGAATTAGAATTTAGCATACGAGGAGGATCCAACCAATTGATTGATCAGATCAGCAGACAACCTAGTGGTTGCATTTGCACATGCCAAGGTTGATGAGTTTTTTCATCTTGGCTAGGCTTTTTGTGACTTAGTATGATGTCCAGAAAGGGGCGTGGTGGCTCAGCGGGTAAGACGCCAGGCTTGTCGATCGGAAGGTCGCAAGTTCGGAGGTTCGAATCCCTAGCCCCGCGTGGCGGAGTGAGCTCCCGCACTCGCCCCAGCTCTTGCCAACCTAGCGATTCGAAAGCATGCAAATGCAAGTAGATGAATAGGTACCACTTCGGTGGGTAGGTAACAGCGTTCCGCGCACGTCATACCGGCCACATGACCGCGGAAGCGTCTTCGGACAACGCTGCCTCTTCGGCTAACACACGGAGATGAGCACCGGCCCCTAGAGTCAGACACGACTGCACAAACGTGCGGGGGAAACCTTTACCTTTATGATGTCCAGACCCAGCCCGTTTGCAGAGCCTGTGATTAAGTGCAGTCTGCCAACCCTGAAAGTGGGTGAATGTCGCGAAGTGTGTTGTGCGAACCAGCCATTGCGTCTGTGGCAGGGAGGGTTTTGATTTCATTTTGCTGATGGGTTGACAGAGCATGCCTTAAAAAAAACCTCCTTGGGCCACTTTCATGTTTATATGCACAGGCAAGTTGCATTAAAAACAAACAAGCCATCACGGCCCCCAACCAACCTGGGTTTAAGGGTAAAGGTAAAGGTTTTCCCCCGCACAGTCGTGTCCGAATCTAGGGGCCGGTGCTCATCTTCGTTTGTTAGCCGAAGAGCCAGCGTTGTCCGAAGACGCTTCCACGGTCATGTGGCCGGCACGACGCACGCGGAACGCTGTTACCTTCCCACCGAAGTGGTACCTATTCATCTCCTTGCATTTGCATGCTTTCAAATTGCTAGGTTGGCAAGAGCTGGGGCGATTGCGGGAGCTCACTCCGCACACAGGGCTAGGGATTCGAACCTCCGCACTTGCGACCTTCCGATCGACAAGCCTGGCGTCTTACCCGCTGAGCCATCGCGCCCCCTGGGTTTAGCCTTGTACGAAATGTGGGGAAAGGGACAGGGGACGGTGAAGAGCAGGGGCCTATTCTGCCTGTTGGGGGTGGGTGGGTGGGTTCCTGCATTGTGTACGCTAGGAGAAACCATTTTTCTTTCCTCCCTTGGATCCTGTCCCCCACCCCCATTCCAGCTGGCTTTCTGTGATGGACACCCCTGAATGTTCCTTGGGGACCCTGTTGTCCTGCTGTTCCTTCCTTTCATATGACCGCCTCTCCCGCTCTGTTTAGTCAACCAGCCCTCTCTCCTGCTGCTTCATGCCAGCTGGCCTGGAGTTGGGGGGCTGTGCGAGGGAAGAGGGAGATGGGGCTGTAATATGGGAACAAGGATGCTTGTTCCTCGGTTGCTTTTGAGATAGGAGAGAAACAGACAGGGTGATCCCCTGTTGGATGGGAGCAGAGGAAACTGCAGAAGGGATTAACTGCAGGGACTAGTGCCATGTGAACAGAACTTCTATCCCTGTTTGACCCCCTGCTTTTTCTCTCCCTTTCCATCACTTGTGTCTTCACAGCAGGGGGAAGTGACACTTGCTCATTAGTACTGGGGTGGGTCAGGACCAGTTGAATCAGTTGAATCAGGACCAGTTCTTTGTGTTTAGTGCCAATCTAGGGAAGCCCTTGGACTTGATAGACTCAGGGCAGTGCTCTCCTTGCCACTTCCTTTTTTTTTATCCCTTTATTATTTTTTTATAAATTTTATAAATAACTCAAGGCAGTGAACATACCTAATACTCCTTCCTCCTCCTATCTTCCCCGCAACAACAACTCTGTGAGGTGAGTTGGGCTGAGAGGGAGCGACTGGCCCAAGGTCACCCAGCCAGCTTTCATGCCTAAGGCAGGACTAGAACTCTCGGTCTCCTGGTTTGCCATTGGCTCCTTCCTAGGGCCGAGAGACAGGGACTGGCCCAAGGTCCCCCAGCTGGCTTTCGTGCCTAAGGCGGGACTAGAACTCTCAGTCTCCTGGTTTGCCATTGGCTCCTTCCTAGGGCTGAGAGACAGGGACTGGCCCAAGGTCACCCAGCCGGCTTCCATGCCTAAGGTGGGACTAGAACTCTCAGTCTCCTGTTTTGCCATTGGCTCCTTCCTAGGGCTGAGAGACAGGGACTGGCCCAAGGTCACCCAGCCGGCTTTCATGCCTAAGGCGGGACTAGAACTCTCAGTCTCCTGGTTTGCCATTGGCTCCTTCCTAGGGCTGAGAGACAGGGACTGGCCCAAGGTCACCCAGCCGACTTTCATGCCTAAGGCGGGACTAGAACTCTCAGTCTCCTGGTTTGCCATTGGCTCCTTCCTAGGGCTGAGAGAGTGACTGGCCCAAGGTCACCCAGCCGGCTTTCATGCCTGAGGCGGGACTAGAACTCTCAGTCTCCTGGTTTCCCATTGGCTCCTTCCTAGGGCTGAGAGACAGGGACTGGCCCAAGGTCACCCAGCCGGCTTTCACGTCTCAGGCGGGACTAGAACTCTCAGTCTCCTGGTTTCTAGCCCGTTGCCTTAACCACTAGACCAAACTGGCTCTCCTTTTCCTGTACCCATTGTCCAGGAGGAATGATCAAGACAAATAGCTTGCATTCTTTCAGTCCCCCACCCCCGCTGCTCAGCTCCTTAAACACAGAGTTAAGGACCTTGTGGCCCTCCAGATGTTGAGCGACAGCCCCTGCTACCTTGGCCCAGGGTGGGGGATGCTGGGAGCTACAAGTTTGCAATGTCCAGAGGTCTGTGGTTGCCTCTTCTGGGAACAGGGAGCAAGTACAAAGAGGAGAAGCAGGCTTGGTATAGCCAGTGACATCTTCCCAAACTCTCCCTACCAGCTGGAGGTCTGCAGCTAAATCACTGCCAGGGTAGCAGTGCCACCGGAAGAAAAAAAGAATGACTTCTTTCAGCCTTTGGCACTTTTTTTCCTGAATTTTTGAAGGTGAGAATGTACAGTATATGGGAAACTTTCCATCCATGTTTTTGCAGCTGGGGGATTTTCTTTTTATTTTCAGTGCCTTGCATGATTCAGCTTTTCCAACAAATTAAGTTTACTAGGAACCTTATCTTCCCCGGTTTCTGATAAGTTGAGGGTCATGTCCCATGGAGAAGCCTAGCAAGGAGATTTCTATCTATATTCTGGTGAGTTTCCTCTACAATTTGGGAGGCCCTTTCAGACCCTTTGGTCTGAAAATGTTTCTGTTTTATTCTGTTCTGTGTTCATTTCTTTTTCCAGTGGAATCAGGATGGGCCTTTTTGCAAGGGGAAAGGTGGTGATTGCAAAATTCATAAGGGTGTTGTGAGCCTGTCTCTCTTTTTCTTCACGCCCTGGCTATAATTGCATCTCAGTGCAATCAGTACAGGGATGAGTAATTAGGGTATTGGTGTTGGAAGGGGAAGGGTATTTAAGATGGGGGCGGAATCAGCCCCAAGGAATATTAGCAGATATTTCATTCTTTGTCCATAGCCAATAAATACAGCAGAGAGGAGGATGTAGACGTGCTTCTTGCTGCTTTAATGCAATTTATGTTTAATATCTGAAATGAGAGATTCTGGGTCTTAAAACCTTTAGGTCCCCATTTTCTCTAAAGGCAGAGATATTGTCAGATATTGGTGGGACGCGCTGAACTTGGACAGAAATCCTGTAGTCAAGAAAAAGAGGGCAGATTCTTCCCACAGGGGTTTAAAAGCCAGTTGTGTTTCAAATCAGAAAGAAGTCTAGGGTGATTTATGGGTACAAAGCACTGTGTAAAGAATTGGGCTTTTTGAAAGAAAAATCCCAGGCATTTTCAAAATGACTTTAAAAGAAAGATTCTAGCCATCATGGGAGAGAACAGTGATTTGTTTTTGTTGGAAAAGCATAGACTGTCTACCTTCTTACCTAGAGGCCTTAAGAATATAAGCCTCCTTTGGGTCTCCAAAGCTAAGAATACATTGGTCAATTGGCTGGCATAATCTATGGATTAGCTACCCTCATGCGTCCCTGCTTTTTGGCCCTGGCTCTTACCATTTAGATTTCTTCTGCTGGTAGTATGTAGAACAGGTAATACATGGGGAAAATAGCCTGTTGTTTTATCCAGGAGTGGTGTCTGTATGTGAGTGGGATGGGAGAATCTCAGTTTTTGTATATCAGTAATGTGATGCTAAGGGAATGAAGAGAGGATATAGGGAGGTTTGCATGCATATTCTTTGTGCCCGCCCCCCCACGCCAATGGTAAGAATACTTAAAAGCTGCCATGAGTCAAGAGCTGCCAGAGTTGAAGGTACAGGTAGTCCTCACTGAACAAGCATTCGTTTAGTGATGGTTCGGACTTATGACGGTGCTAAAAAACCGAATTACGACTGGTCCTCACACTTATGACCATTGCAGTGTCTCTGCGGTCACATGATCATGATTTGGGTGCTTGGCAACCAGTTTGCATTTATGACCGTCGCAGCATCCCATGGTCACATGATCGCCATTTTTTACCTCCCTGGCCGGCTTCTGGCAAGCGAAATCAATGGGGAACCGTGTGATTCGCTTAACGACCACGTGGTTATTAAGTAACTCTACATAATGCACAGAGTTGCCGTTCCGTTTTAACTGATATAATTTGTGCTGCCAGTCATTGTGATAAAACGTACCGCAGCATCTTAGTGCTCACCCGCTGTAAAGTGGGAGCAAAACGCTTCAGGGTTCAAAATGCAGCAGTATAGGTGTCTTGATGCCTTGCTGCTTTTTTGTCACGTGGGAACGTTTTCTTTCGGTGTTCTATTCTTGCTTTCCATTTGAAGCATAGATTAAATCCAGATAATTGGACTTACTGTCTAGTGACCCCTGCAGTCTGGCTGCTGATCCAGGCCTATCCAATATCCATGTTTTGTTGTTGTTGTTCAGTCGTTTAGTCGTGTCCGACTCTTCGTGACCCCATGGACCACAGCACGCCAGGCCTTCCTGTCCTCCACTGCCTCCCGGAGTTGACTCAAATTCATGTTCATCGGTGATGCTATCTAACCGTCTCATCCTCTGCCGTCCCCTTCTCCTTTTGCCTTCAGTCTTTCCCAGCATCAGGGTCTTTTCCAGGGAGTCCTCTCTTCGCATTAGGTGGCCAAAGTATTTGAGCTTCAGCTTCAGCATCTGTCCTTCCAATGAGCAGTCAGGGTTGATTTCCTTTAGGATTGACTGGTTTGACCTCCTTGCAGTCCAAGGGACTCTCAAGAGTCTTTTCCAGTGAGCCAAGAA
Organism: Charina bottae; assembly: GCA_023362775.1. NCBI lineage: Eukaryota > Metazoa > Chordata > Lepidosauria > Squamata > Charinaidae > Charina > Charina bottae. The sequence continues at coordinate 5,033,177 of JALMGJ010000026.1, read as the reverse complement.
GGATGGTGATCAGTAAAACCATGGGCACTGACCCATAATTCTTTCCTGCCCTACTTATGAGTTGGTGCTGTTTTCTCCATGGGCCTATGGATGTGATCAGCAGGTGGTGGTCTAGGTCTAAAAACAGCATGAATGAATAGTTCAGGAACAGAAACATAGCAACGTGGCTGAGAATTATGGGAGCTGAGATCCAACAAAATTCAGAAGGACCAGGCTGAGTAAGGTTGCAAGGCAGATGGTTGGTTTGTAGAGTTTATGTACATTGTGCTAAGATGTTATGCAGTTTGTTGTTAAATATGGATCTGGGTCTCTACTTGACCACGGAACCCATTGGGTGGTCTGGGTCATTCTTTCTTGGTCCATTCTACCTCACAGGGTTGTCGTGGAGATGGAATGAAGGGTGGCTCCTTGGGTTCCTTGAAGGAAAGATATAAATGTAGGAAATAAATCCATGCTTCTGATCCTGGGACTGTTTGCACACAACTTCACACTTGGCATGTGGCATGTTTCAGCTGGTTTCAGCTAAGATGCTTTAATGAGTCAGTGAGAGATCTGGTAGCTATATTCATGCAACATTTCATTAGTGTTAACCTTAGCTTTGTCCTTGAAGATGCATGTGTGTGTCCGTGGCTTTGCATTATTGTGTGAATCCAACCCACTTCATTAGTTATTGCAGAGCTTTCCAAACTGTGTGTCACAACACGTTAGTGCAAGGGTCGGAAATGGCGGCTCGCGAGCCACATGCGGCTCTTTGGCCCCTTGAGTGTGGCTCTTCCGCAGCTGAACTCACCCCGCTCCTTCCACATAATTGGATCCCGCCCCCAAACTCTTACGCTCTTACGCGCGCTCGCTCTCGCTGTCCAAGGCCGGGGCCACCCGCAGCCGCCCACACCTCGCGCACAGCCCGCGGGGCTCTCTGCCGCTCCCTTCAACGGAGGAGGGACCGGCGTGCCTTGGGAGCTGCTGCTGGCGGCATGTCTGGGCGAGGCGCGCGGGCGGAGCTGCCCGTCTGGCACTTGGGCGCTCCCGAGCCTCTTCCCTTCTCCCTCGCCACGTTCGGGCGTTGAGGCCAGGCAAAGCCGGGCGGTCGCGCAGGGGTGAGGTGAGGAGTCCCGCTCCTGCGCCTACCGCCGCATCCGTCCGTTCCCGGCCTCTCTCCCCATATCCGGCGGGTGCCCATGCCAGAATCCCCGCGACCCGGAGGCAGCGACTGCTCGGAGGGCCCCAGCGAGAAGAGGCGCGTGATCCCCGGTGGATCCCTTCGAGGGGCCGCGGGGCTTCCCCGCTTTCCTCCCAAGGAGGCCTCGACGGCGCACCCTCCCGCCCCATCAATCCCCCCACCCCGCCGTTGGGCGTCAGAGGCTGAAAGGATGTGGCAGGAACGGCCCTGGAAAGCGGGGCCTGCGGAGCGCCACCTTTGGGGAGGAGGGTCCAGCCGGCGAGCAATGGCGGCACTGGAGTTTTCGCCGGAGCGCTGTCTGTCGGGAGAGAAAAGCAGCCACCGCACAGGCCCGCTTAAAAAACCACCACCCCGAAACCGCTTTCGAGCCGCCTCTCCGGAGGGTCCCTGCGGTCCCGCCGGGTGCACCCCCCCACCCCGCCGTTCGGCGTCCTCTCCCCCCGCTAATCCGAGCCCTGCGGCGGCCGGGGGAAGCTGAGCCAGGCGGGGGTGCAGCGGGCCCAGCGGCGCGCTGAGGGCGAAGAGTCGCCTGCTCTCCCCTTGGCCGCCTCCGGTCGCTACAGTCGCCCCGCCGGAACGGAGCCTGGCTTGGCTCCCCCGGCCACCGCAGGGCTCGGGTTAGCGGGGGGAGAGGACACCGAACGGCGGGGTGGGGGGGTGCACCCGGCGGGACCGCAGGGACCCTCCGGAGAGGCGGCTCGAAAGCGGTTTCGGGGTGGTTGTTTTTTAAGCGGGCCTGTGCGGTGGCTGCTTTTCTCTCCCCACAGACAGCGCGGGCGGGCGGGTCCTCTGGAAGGAGGCCGGCCGGAGTTCTGCTTGCAGCGGACGAGTTGCTGCTGGGGTTACATCGGGACCGAGTCCGGCCTATCCCCGGTCTGTGTCGCGTTAATGCCGCCCCCTTTCCCACCTGGGAGGCCAGCTTGCAGCGCAAACGGCAGTCGCTTACTGAGCGAGTGCATTTTAAAATCTGCTTAACCCCCCCCCCCCCGCACTTCTCCCTCTTTGAAAAAGGAAGGCCGGAAAAGCGCAGTTTCAGTCTTGCGTTAAAGGGAGAAGCTGCCCTTAATGACAAGGCCATTCAAGTTGGAGAAACCTCGCGGGATGGGCGGAATCGCTACACAAGCCACACGCCCCATTTCGTTCCTCCTTCCCTATCGCTTAATTGCCAGGTGCTCCTCCGCTGGAAACCCCACGCTGTCTGTCGGGAGAGAAAAGCAGCCACCGCACAGGCCCGCTTAAAAAACAACCACCCCGAAACCGCTTTCGGCGTCCTCTCCCCCCGCTAACCCGAGTCGCTACAATCGCCCCGCCGGAACGGAGCCTGGCTTGGCTCCCCCGGCCACCGCAGGGCTCGGGTTAGCGGGGGGAGAGGACGCCGAACGGCAGGGTGGGGGGGTGCACCCGGCGGGACCGCAGGGACCCTCCGGAGAGGCGGCTCGAAAGCGGTTTCGGGGTGGTGGTTTTTTAAGCGGGCCTGTGCGGTGGCTGCTTTTCTCTCCCGACAGACAGCGCTCCGGCGAAAACTCCGGTGCCGCCATTGCTCGCCGGCTGGACCCTCCTCCCCAAAGGTGGCGCTCCGCAGGCCCCGCTTTCCAGGGCCGTTCCTGCCACATCCTTTCAGCCTCTGACAGCGCGGGCGGGTCCTCTGGAAGGAGGCCGGCCGGAGTTCTGCTTGCAGCGGACGAGTTGCTGCTGGGCCGAGCAGATGCTTTTGAGACCTAACGGCGGGGTTACATCGGGACCGAGTCCGGCCTATCCCCGGTCTGTGTCGCGTTAATGCCGCCCCCTTTCCCACCTGGGAGGCCAGCTTGCAGCGCAAACGGCAGTCGCTTACTGAGCGAGTGCATTTTAAAATCTGCTTAAGACTGAAACTGCGCTTTTCCGGCCTTCCTTTTTCAAAGAGGGAGAAGTGCGGGGGGGGGTGGTTAAACAGATTTTAAAATGCACTTGCTCAGTAAGCGACTGCCGTTTGCGCTGCAAGCTGGCCTCCCAGGTGGGAAAGGGGGCGGCATTAACGCGACACAGACCGGGGATAGGCCGGACTCGGTCCCGATGTAACCCCGCCGTTAGGTCTCAAAAGCATCTGCTCGGTCCAGCAGCAACTCGTCCGCTGCAAGCAGAACTCCGGCCGGCCTCCTTCCAGAGGACCCGCCCGCCCGCGCTGTCTGTGGGGAGAGAAAAGCAGCCACCGCACAGGCCCGCTTAAAAAACCACCACCCCGAAACCGCTTTCGAGCCGCCTCTCCGGAGGGTCCCTGCGGTCCCGCCGGGTGCACCCCCCCACCCCGCCGTTCGGTGTCCTCTCCCCCCGCTAACCCGAGCCCTGCGGTGGCCGGGGGAGCCAGGCCAGGCTCCGTTCCGGCGGGGCAACTGTAGCGACCGGAGGCGGCCAAGGGGAGAGCAGGCGGCTCTTCGCCCTCAGCGCGCTGCTGGGCCCGCTGCACCCCCGCCTGGCTCGGCTTCCCCCGGCCGCCGCAGGGCTCGGGTTAGCGGGGGGAGAGGACGCCAAACGGCGGGGTGGGGGGGTGCACCCGGCGGGACCGCAGGGACCCTCCGGAGAGGCGGCTCGAAAGCGGTTTCGGGGTGGTTGTTTTTTAAGCGGGCCTGTGCGGTGGCTGCTTTTCTCTCCCGACAGACAGCGCTCCGGCGAAAACTCCGGTGCCGCCATTGCTCGCCGGCTGGACCCTCTTCCCCAAAGGTGGCGCTCCGCAGGCCCCGCTTTCCAGGGCCGTTCCTGCCACATCCTTTCAGCCTCTGACGCCCAACGGCGGGGTGGGGGGATTGATGGGGCGGGAGGGTGCGCCGTCGAGGCCTCCTTGGGAGGAAAGCGGGGAAGCCCCGCGGCCCCTCGAAGGGATCCACCGGGGATCACGCGCCTCTTCTCGCTGGGGCCCTCCGAGCAGTCGCTGCCTCCGGGTCGCGGGGATTCTGGCATGGGCACCCGCCGGATATGGGGAGAGAGGCCGGGAACGGACGGATGTGGCGGTAGGCGCAGGAGCGGGACTCCTCGCCTCGCCCCTGCGCGACCGCCCGGCTTTGCCTGGCCTCAATGCCCGAACGTGGCGAGGGAGAAGGGAAGAGGCTCGGGAGCGCCCAAGTGCCAGACGGGCAGCTTCGCCCGCGCGCCTCGCCCAGACATGCCGCCAGCAGCAGCTCCCAAGGCACGCCGGTCCCTCCTCCGTCGAAGGGAGCGGCAGAGAGGGTGGCCCCGGCCTTGGAGAGCTGGGGTGCAGGGGGACGGGAGCGTCGCCGGCAGCCCGCGAGGACCGGCCATGGAAGGTGAGCGAGGACCGGGGTGGCCGGCCAAGCGCAGCGCAGCCCTTCCACGCGATTGGATCCCGCCCCCAAACCCCGCCCCTTCCACGCGATTGGATCCCGCCCCCAAACCCCGCCCCCTTCCACGCGATTGGCTCCTGCCCGCAAACCTCGCCCCCTTCCACGCGATTGGCCCCCGCCCGCAAACCCCGCCCCCTGGCTCTCGAGCACTTAAAAATGTGCACGAGCTTACCAAAATGGCTCTCGGCTCAAAAAGTTTGCTGACCCTTGCGTTAGTGTGTTGGCTGCAGCGTCTGGGTGTGTCGCAGCTGCTGCTGCCTCCGAGCCCTGCCAGGATTCCGCGCAGGTCCTAGTGCCTGCCTTGTGCCTGGCTGCCTCCAAACCTGCTGTGATTCCGCGCAGGTCCTAGTGCCTGCCTTGTGCCCGGCTGCCTCCAAACCTGCTGTAATTCCGCGCAGGTCCTAGTGCCTGCCTTGTGCCCGGCTGCCTCCAAACCTGCTGTGATTCCGCGCAGGTCCTAGTGCCTGCCTTGTGCCCGGCTGCCTCCAAACCTGCTGTGATTCCGCGCAGGTCCTAGTGCCTGCCTTGTGCCCGGCTGCCTCCAAACCTGCTGTGATTCCGCGCAGGTCCTAGTGCCTGCCTTGTGCCTTGCTGCCTCCAAACCTGCCCTGCCAGGATTCTGCGCAGGTCCTCGTGCCTGCCTTGTGCCCGGCTGCCTCCAAACCTGCTGTGATTCCACGCAGGTCCTAGTGCCTGCCGTGTGCCCTGCTGTAAGAGAGTGTCGCGAAATGATGCATGTCTAAAAACTGTGTCGCCAACATGAAAAGTTTGGAAAGCTCTGAGTTAATGGTTTAGTGTACTATGAGAACCCAGGAAATGGGTGTCGTCAGTCACCAAGTAAGCATCTTGTGTAAATGCAGCCACTCTGCATGAATCATCTATCTATCTACAGTATCATCTATCTATCTATCTATCTATCTATCTATCTATCTATCTATCTATCTATCTTCTATCTATCTATCTATCTATCTATCTATCTATCTATCTATCTGTCTGTCTGTCTGTCTGTCTATCTATCTATCTATCATCATCTATCTGTCTATCTATCTATCTATCTATCTATCTATCTATCTTTTTTTTTCTTATAAAATAAATTTTATTTACATTCAACACAGACATTTACATAACATACTGTATATCACATACCCACATTCCATCAAGTTGCATATATCCATAATTCAATCAATAATTCAATTCAATCAATAATTCAATCAATCAATTCTAATCCATACCTAATATCTATTTTTCCATTTTTATCTCATCCTTCTTTCCTTTTCCCTCTTTCTTTCCTCCCTCTCTGCTTACCATCTCCTACTTTCCTCCTAACCCACTAATTCTCTTCCTGATCTCGTTTTGTCTATTTCTGCTTCGTTAATTATTTTCCTTCCTTCTTATATTTTTATTATTATTCTCTTAAGTATTTTTCCCTCTTGATTTATACAACTTAACCGCACAATACAAACATATATATACATCTATAAAATTACTTCTGGCTTTCTTAACTTAGAACTTAAATGTAACTGTTTAGTATACATTTTCTCTCTTACTTCTTCTAGATTGTTGTTATTTCCCCCCCCCCTTACTATATCTATTAATCTGTTTGTATTTTTTTTTAGTCTCTATTTTATATCATATTCTTTTTTAATATATTCTGTAAAGGGGTCCCATATTTCCTTATACTTCCCTGTTTCTTTCCCTTTTATTAAATTAGTCAATTTGTCAGCTTGCATCAATTCCATTATTTTTATAATCCATTCTTCTTTAGTTGGTATATTTTCTTTTTTCCAATATTGGGCATATTTTATTCTTGCAGCAGTACTTAGATACAGAAATAAAATCTTTTGTCTTTTATTCATATTATCCTCCATTTTGCCTATCAAGTAGAGTTCTGGTTTCATCTTTATATTATTACCTAATATTTCACATATATATTTGTGTATTTTACTCCAATATTTTTTTGCTTTCGCGCATGCCCACCAAATGTGGTAAAAAGACCCACTTTTGTTTTTACATTTCCAACAAACGTTCGTATTTCTAATTTTTGATTTGAATAATACCTCAGGAGACAGGTACCATCTGAAAATCATTTTATACATATTTTCCCTCAAATTATTACTTAAAGTAAATTTTATATTTTTTGTCCAGATTTTTTGCCATTGATCATATGTAATTTCTATTCCTAAATTTTCTTCCCATTTACTCATATATTTTTTTTATTTTTATGTCCTTGGTTTTCATCTCCAGCAATATTTTATATATTTTTGAAATTAAGTGATCATTTTCTTTATCTAATATATTATCCAAGTTATTTTCAACTTTTGTAAATTGATAGTTCTTTTTGTCTATTTTCTATTGCTCCTTCAATTGGAAATATGTAAACCAGTGACATATTATGTTTTCATTTTCTAATTCCTCTCTTGTTTTAATTCTGTAATTATTTCCTTCCATTTTTAACAATTTTTTATATCTTATATATTCTTTATTATTTTGATTCACAATTCTGGCACCTGCCTCCTGAGTTGATACCCACAATGGAAGATTGGGTGATAACGTTTTTTTATATTTATTCCAAATTTTCAATAGTGATTTTCTTATTATGTGGTTATTGAACGCCTTGTGTACTTTACATCTATTATACCACATATAGCCATGCCATCCATATCTATTGTCATGTCCTTCCAAATTTATTATTTTTTCATTTTCTAATTTTATCCAATCTCTAATTTATTTATTTATTTATTTAATTTATATAACCGCCCATCTCCCCCAACGGGAAACTCTGGGCGGTTTACAATAAAAATAAATTAGATAAAAACATGAAATATAAATATATATACCAACAATTTATACAATTAATATAATAAATAGATATAAAAATCCAAGTGGGAGATAGTATTAATAAAAGAAGGGTATTATAAAATTACTAATCCAAATTAGTCCGCATGTTTCATAGTATAGTTTTAGGTCAGGCATTGCTAATCCCCCTCTATTTTTTGTATCTTGTAGATATTTTAGCTTGATTCTGGGTTTCTTTTTTTGCCATATAAATTTTGTTATTTCCCTTTGCCATTTCATAAAAATTTGGTGTTTTATCATGATTGGAATCGTTTGGAACAAATATAAAAATCTTGGCAGAATATTCATTTTTATTGTGGCTATCCTACCTAGTAAAGATAATTGTAAATTTACCCATTTCTCCAAATCTTTTTTTATTTCTTTCCATTTGTTGTTCAGTCGTTCAGTCGTGTCCGACTCTTCGTGACCTCATGGACCATAGCACGCCAGGCCTTCCTGTCCTCCACTGTCTCTCGGAGTTTACTCAAATTCATGTTCATTACATCGGTGATGCTATCTAACCATCTCATCCTCTGCCGTCCCCTTCTCCTTTTGCCCTCAGTCTTTCCCAGCATCAGGGTCTTTTCCAGTGAGTCCTCTCTTCTCATTAGGTGGCCAAAGTATTTGAGCTTCAGCTTCAGCATCTGTCCTTCCAATGAGCAGTCAGGGTTGATTTCCTTTAGGATTGACTGGTTTGACCTCCTTGCAGTCCAAGGGACTCTCAAGAGTCTTCTCCAGCACCACAGCTCGAAAGCATCATCGCTCAGCCTTCCTTATGGTCCAACTCTCACAGCCATACATTGCTACTGGAAAAACCATAGCTTTAACTATACGGACCTTTGTCGGCAAGGTGATGTCTCTGCTTTTTAATATGCTGTCTAGGTTTGCCATAGCTTTCCTTCCAAGTAGCAAGCGTCTTTTAATTTCATGGCTGCAGTCACCGTCTGCGGTGATCTTGGAGCCCAAGAAAATAAAATCTGTCACTGCTTCCATTTCTTCCCCTTCTATTTGCCAGGAAGTGATGGGACCAGATGCCATGATCTGGGTTTTTTTAATGTTGAGTTTCAAGCCAGCTTTTGCACTCTCCTCTTTCACCCTCATCAAGAGGCTCTTTAGTTCCTCTTCACTTTCTGCCATTAGGGTGGTATCGTCTGCATATCTGAGGTTGTTGATATTTTTCCCGGCAATCTTAACTCCGGCTTGTGATTCATCCAGCCCGGCATTTCTCATGATGTACTCTGCATATAAGTTAAATAAGCAGGGTGATAATATACAGCCTTGTCGTACTCCTTTCCCAATTTTGAACCAGTCGGTTGTTCCATGTCCGGTTCTAACTGTTGCTTCTTGACCCACATACAGGTTTCTCAGGAGACAGGTAAGGTGGTCTGGTACTCCCATCTCTTTAAGACTTTGCCACAGTTTGTTGTGATCCACACAATCAAAGGCTTTAGCGTAGTCAATGAAGCAGAAGTAGATGTTTTTCTGGAACTCTCTTGCTTTTTCCATGATCCAGCGAATGTTGGCAATCTGATCTCTAGTTCCTCTGCCTCTTCGAAACCCAGCTTGCACTTCTGGTAGTTCTCGGTTCACATGCTGCTGAAGCCTAGCTTGTAGGATTTTGAGCATAACCTTGCTGGCATGTGAAATGAGCGCAATTGTACGGTAGTTTGAACATTCTTTGGCATTGCCTTTCTTTGGAATTGGAACGTAAACTGACCTTTTCCAATCCTGTGGCCACTGTTGAGTTTTCCAAATTTGTTGGCATATTGAGTGCAGCACTTTAACAGCATCATCTTTTAGGATTTTAAATAGCTCAGCTGGGATACTGTCTTCTCCGCTAGCTTTGTTGTTAGTAATGCTTCCTAAGGCCCACTTGACTTCACTTTCTAGGATGTCCGGCTCAAGGTCAGTGACCACACCATCGTATTTATCAGGGATATTAAGATCTTTCTTGTATAGTTCTTCTGTGTATTCTTGCCACCTCTTCTTAATCTCTTCTGCTTCTGTTAGGTCCCTGCCTTTTTTGTCCTTTATCATGCCCATCTTTGCACAAAACGTTCCCTTGATATCTCCGATTTTCTTGAAGAGATCTCTAGTCTTCCCCATTCTATTGTTTTCCTCGATTTCTTTGCATTGTTCATTTAAGAAGGCCTTCTTATCTCTCCTTGCTATTCTCTGGAATTCTGCATTCAGTTGTTTATATCTTTCCCTTTCTCCCTTGCCTTTTGCTTCCCTTCTTTCCTCAGCTATTTGTAAAGCCTCATCAGTCAGCCACTTTGCTTTCTTGCATTTCTTTTTCTTTGGGATGGTTTTAGTTGCTGCCTCCTGTACAATGTTACGAACCTCCATCCATAGTTCTTCAGGCACTCTGTCTACCAGATCTAATCCTTTAAATCTATTCCTCACCTCCACTGTATATTCATAAGGGATATGATTTAGGTCATACCTGATTGGTCTAGTGGTTTTCTCTACGTTCTTCAATTTAAGCCTAAATTTTGCAATAAGAAGCTCATGATCTGAGCCACAGTCAGCTCCAGGTCTTGTTTTTGCTGATTGTATAGAGCTTCTCCATCTTTGGCTGCAAAGTATATAATCAATCTGATTTCGGTATTGACCATCTGGTGATGTCCATGTGTAGAGTCGTCTCTTGTGTTGTTGGAAAAGAGTGTTTGCTATGACCAGCGTGTTCTCTTGACAAAACTCTATTAGCCTTTGCCCTGCTTCATTTTGTACTCCGAGGCCGAACTTGCCTGTTATTCCGGTTATTTTTTGACTTCCTACCTTAGCATTCCAGTCCCCTATGATGAAAAGGACATCTTTTTTTGGTGTTAGTTCTAGAAGGTGTTGTAGGTCTTCATAGAACCAGTCAACTTCAGCTTCTTTGGCATCAGTGGTTGGGGCATAGACTTGGATCACTGTGATGTTGAATGGTTTGCCTTGGATTCGAACTGAAAGCATTCTGTCGTTTTTGAGGTTGTACCCCAGTACTGCCTTTCCCACTCTTTTATTGACTATGAGAGCTACTCCATTTCTTCTAAGGGATTCTTGCCCACAGTAGTATATATAATGGTCTCCTGAATTAAATTCGCCCATTCCTGTCCATTTTAGTTCGCTGATTCCCAAGATGTCGATGTTCAATCTTGTCATCTCATGTTTGACCACATCCAGCTTACCTTGATTCATAGTTCTTACATTCCAGGTTCCTATGCAATATTGTTCTTTACAGCATCGGACTTTCCTTCCACTTCCAGACACATCCACAACTGAGCGTCCTTTCGGCTTTGGCCCAGCCGTTTCACACTTTCTGGAGCTACTCGGAATTGCCCTCCGCTCTTCCCCAGTAGCATTTTGGACACCTTCCGACCTGAGGGGCTCATCTTCCGGCGTCATATCTTTTAGCCTTTTGATACTGTCCATGGGTTTTCTTGGCAAGGATACTGGAGTGGTTTGCCATTCCCTCCTCCAGTGGACCACGTTTTGTCAGAACTCTCCATCATGACCTGTTCTTCTTGACCTGACTTCATTGAGTTACGCAAGCCCCTTCGCCACGACAAGGCAGTGATCCATGAAGGGGATTTCTTTCCATAGACTTTCATAATTATTTTTATATAAATCTAAATTGTTATTTGTTGTTTGTATTCCTAGGTATTTTACTTTTTTAACATTTTGAAATCCTGATAATTGTTCTATTTTAGTCATCTCTTCTTTGGTCATATTTAGATTAATCATTTTGGTTTTCTGCTTATTTATTTTAAATCCTGATACATCCCCATATTCTTGCAACTTAGAGATTAATTTTGTTATTGAATTCTTTGGATTTTGTAGTGTTATTATCAGGTCATCGGCAAATGCCTTTAATTTATATTCTTCCTGTTTTATCTTGATCCCCTCTAAGTTTTGGTCTTTCCTAATTTCTTCTAATAACACCTCTAGCACCAAGATAAATAATAATATCTATCATCTGTCTATCTATCTATGATAGATGATAGATGATAGAGGATAGAGGATAGATTGATAGAGGATAGATTAATAGAGGATAGATGGATAGATGGATAGAGGATAGATGGATAGATGGATAGATGATGGATGGATAGATGATGGATGGATGGATGGAGCATGGAGGACTTATTTCAGAGAGAAATTCTGAAATCTAAAAACCCCTGAAAGCCCAAAGACTGCAACCAATCAGTAGTTTTTAATGTGACAGATGGGGAAATTAACAACTGCATGGGGAGCAAGCGTACCAAGTTTATTGAATTAGTTTAATTTTAATTACATTGAAATGTACCGCAAATGAAATCAATTTTTTTGTCTTGTTCCCACCCACTTTTGGAAGTGCGACTTCTGGTATGCTCCTCAAAAGGCTGGCCCAGGGATGTGTCTATGTCGTTACCAAGAATCAAATCTTATCCCTCAAGGTTGAGAAAGAACAGAGGTCTGAGATGAATATATGCTGTCTTTTTATTTTTTATTTTGAATCTGATGTATTTCCCATTATCCTCTGCCATGGGGCAGATGGAAGTTATTTTTCAGTAAATATTTGTAAGATCTGGTTTCTACATCTTCCTTGTTTGCTCCCTTTCTTCTTGCTAAAAAAACCCCTCAAAATCATGTTTCAGCCAAATTGAGGTTTCTTACAGGCCCCGAGGAAATGACACCCCTTACATTCCATGGCTGACGATGACTTGTTCTCTGACATCACAGTTGCTGGTGTGCCAGAGTAGGCAGGCGGCAGCTTTGCCCAGCACACTCAAACAGCTCAATTAAAGACCTAGCAGATGCATTTGCATGAGATGGTCTAAGATTGGTTTGTGTTAACCTGGGTGCCTTAACGTGTTCTGTGAAACCCGGCCTATTTGGTCATCTTACCATTCAATCCATTTTGGGAACACAGGAGATGATTTATTCTGATAACCAGGTTAAGTGTATTCTGTGAGCCCAGCCATGCAAACGGCCTGGAGTTTAACATCCTGTAAGTAATATTTAGGGGCGCGGTGGCTCAGCGGGTAAGATGCCAGGCTTGTCGATCGGAAGATCGCAAGTTCGGAGGTTCGAATCCCTAGTCCCGCGTGATGGAGTGAGCTCCTTCACTCGCCCCAGCTGTTGGCAACCTAGCAATTTGAAAGCATGCAAATGCAAGTAGATGAATAGGTGCCACTTCGGTGGGTAGGTAACAGCGTTCCGCGTGCGTTGTGCCGGCCACATGACCGCGGAAGCGTCTTTGGACAACGCTGGCTCTTCGGCTAACAAACGGAGATGAGCACCGGCCCCTAGAGTCGGACACGACTGCACAAATGTTCGGGGGAACCTTTACCTTTACTAAGTAAAATTTTAAAAAGAAATGTTGCAAACCCTCAAAATAAAAAGGCTAACCTATTTCTCCTTTTTTTTCATCCGTGTGTCTTTCAGGCTTTTGTATGAAGACCAAGTTCTCAAAGAGATACCCAACAAGGGGGAAATAGATACCCTGATGGTGTGCATGTTGGAGTAGTAAAACCAGGTTGATTTTACACGTAAGTGGAACAATCATATTCAAATTTAAATGAACACAAAAATATGTATAATTCTTGCCCTGATTATTTTTTCCCCATGATCACAACAGTCCCGCGAGGAGAGACACGGTAAGACTGAGAATAGCTTATGGTTCTCAGAAACCCAGCATCGCATGGTTTCTATCCTAGACATTTTCAAAAAGGGCTGACAGAGATTCTATTTGGGTTCAGTTAGCTTCGACTTCAAAATATTTCTGTCCCCAGAAAGTGAATGGGAATAGTTGTAGCTTGCTTTTGTATTGAAAATTCGAGGCTTAATCAAGTCATCAAAGAAAAGAAAAAAACTGATGCTGTTTTTTCTTGACTATTGTCATAGAGAGAGAGGACAAAGAAAGTTACAGATAGTCCTCAACTTATGACCATTTGTTTAACGACCGTTCAAAGTTACGACAGTGCTGAAAAAAGTGACTTGCAACCAGTCCTTGCACTTACAACCATTGCAGCATCCCTGTGGTCACGTGATCAAATTTCAGGCACTTGGCAACCGGCATGTATTTACGACGGTTGCAGCTTCCTGTGGTCACGTGATCACCATTTGCGACCTTCCCAGCCGGCTCCCGACAAGCAAAATCAATGGGGGAAGCTGGATTTGTTTAATGACCACATGATTTGCTTAACAACCGCAGCAAAAAGTTGTAAAATCAGGCATGACTCACTTGACCACATCGCTTAGCGACGGAAGTTCCGGTCGCAATTGTGGTCGTAAGTCGAGGACTACCTGTTCCGTCTCCTTTTTTAGCTTGCTTGCTTAGAGGGGACAGATGAAGAAGCTGCAAGCTGGATGAATTGGCAGCCACCACCTGCCCGTTTTATTGGGCCAGCCTTGTCAATTGACAAAGCTGGCTACAGTTAAGATTCTTGGGTTAAAACTGTTGGGCAGGCAGGAGTCTGAGATATGCTGAGAGGGGAGATCAAACAGCGCAAGGACAATAGAGTCCTGCTAAAGGACAACAAGGGGGCGTGGTGGCTCAGTGGGTAAGACGCCAGGCTTGTCGATCGCACGTTTGGAGGTTCGAGACCCTAGCCCCGTGTGACGGAGTGAGCTCCCGCACTCGCCCCAGCTCTTGCCGACCTAGCAATTCGAAAGCATGAGAATGCAAGGAGATTAATAGGTACCACTTCGGTGGGAAGGTAACAGCGTTCTGCGCGCGTCATGCCGGCCACATGACCGTGGAAGCGTCTTCGGACAGCGCTGGCTCTTCGGCTAACAAACGGGGGCTTTTTATTTCAATAGAAAATACATTTACGAAGCTTATATCCATACACACCCACCATGCTATTCTCTTCCACGGTAAGCAACTTGATGCAGGATGCAGAGAAGAAGAAAAATATAGTAGGTCAAAGAAATTGAAGGCTTAAGATAAGAAAAGGAAACGTAGTTAAAACTAATTTACACCAACATTATTCATTGTCCTCTCCATATTTTTTTATTCGTACAAATCATTCCTGCTTTCACCATGTCCATATGCTGCCTCATACATTGCCTTATATTCTTTAAACTTCTCACCTCTCTCTTTTTGAAGATCTCATCAGATCTATCCAACCCCAACTTTCTCAGCATTCCCCTTCTCCGCCCACTCTTCCTTCACATGTTTGTTTCACAATTTGATCCTCATTCATTCTCTCTGTATGGTCAAACCACCTCAGTCTTTTTCACTGGTCACTCCCTTTTGTATATTTCTTCAGGACCCATTCATTCTTGACCTCAACTCGTCTTACTTTACTGTGTGCACTTCTTAAATACCTTATTTCCAAGTTTTATTTTTTTTAATTTCTGTATCATTACATGTATATCCCGCCTTTAGTTTGTACAACTCAGTGAGCTTGCCTCCTATTTTCCCCACAACAACAACCCTGTGAGGTGGGTTGGACTGAGAGAAAGCGAGTGGCCCAAAGTCACTCAGCTGGGTTTGATGCCTAAGGCGGAACTAGAACTCACAGACTCCTGGTTTGCCATTGGCTCCTTTCTAGGGCTGAGGGACAGGGACTGGCCCAAGGTCACCCAGCCGGCTTTCATGCCTAAGGTGGGACTAGAACTCACAGTCTCCCGGTTTGCCATTGGCTCCTTCCTAGGGCTGAGAGAGAGGGACTGGCCCAAGGTCACCCAGCCGGCTTTCGTGCCTAAGGCGGGACTAGAACTCACAGTCTCCCGGTTTGCCATTGGCTCCTTCCTAGGGCTGAGAGACATGGACTGGCCCAAGGTCACCCAGCCGGCTTTCGTGCCTAAGGTGGGACTAGAACTCACAGTCTCCCGGTTTGCCATTGGCTCCTTCCTAGGGCTGAGAGACAGGGACTGGCCCAAGTCACTCAGCTGGGTTTGATGCCTAAGGGGGGACTAGAACTCATAGTCTCCCAGTTTCTAGTCCAGCATCTTCATCATCACATTAAACTGGCATTTGCAATGCATTTAACTTATTTTTATGTTTTCCCCAAAGATGCCCAATTCTCACTTTCATATAACTAAGCGGGCAGAAGCACGTTCTTATACACCCCCATTTTTGCTTCTTTCAACTGACATTCATTCCTTGCAAAAAACCATTTACTACCCATTATCTTTCTATCAACATTTGTGTATCTGAAAATTTCTTCATTTACCTAGTTGTTCTACCAGACTTGTTTACTTGCTCCATTTCTTTGCCATTATGTATAACTAGCCTTCGTTCACTCTGTTTGCCTTCTCAAACACAACTACATTAATTTCCAGATCTATATTCCTTGATGCATCATGCAATCGTAATATTCCCTGCAGTTTACTCAGGTTCTCAGCTAACAACACAACATCATCTGCATACAAAAGTACAGATACATTCATGTCTTCAGCCAACACGCCTCAAGGAACAACAAGTGTTCCTTATACTTTTATCAATAAGTATATTAAACAGTGAAGGAGACATTACCCATCCTTGTCTTTTTCCCTGCTCATTATTGAAGTATTCAGCAAGCCGCCTATTTATTCTCATGCTTGCTTTATTTCCATGAGAGAAGGCTCTTATTACATTCTGAAAACAACCTCCAACTCCTTATTCATGCAAAGGTTCTCTAATTCAAGCTGGCGCATTTTATCATATGCGTTTCCTAAATCAACAAATGTACAATAAACTTCCTCTCATTTGCATCTTTCTCAACGACCTGCTGAAAAGCAAAAATCCGTTCTGCCCATCAACAAAGCGCTGAAAAGGAACAGCACGGCAAGGTACAAAAAAAAAGTGGAAAGCCACACAAGAGCCACTTTAAAAAAGCAGGGGAAGTATACAGGTAGTCCTCACTTGACAACCATTCATTTAGTGATGGTTCGGACTTACGATGGTGCTGGGAAAATCAACTTGCGACCGGTCCTTACACTTACAACCGTCACAGCATCCCCGCAGCCACGTGAACACGATTTGGGCGCTTGCCAACTGGTTCACGTTTACAACCGTCATAACATCCGGTGGTCACATGATCGTCATTTTCGACCTTCCTTGCTGGCTTCTGGCAAGCAAAATTAATGGGGACCCTCGTGGTTCGCTTAACAACCACATGGTTCGCTTAATGCCTTCAGTGATTCCCTTAACAACTGCCGCAAAAAAGGTCGTAAAATCAGGTCAGATTCGCTTAATGACCGCTTCGCTTAGCAACCGAAATTTCAGTCCCAATTGTGGTGGTTAAGCATGGACTACCTGTATAAGTATTGGTACTCTCTCGTCTATTTGTAATCAGAAAGAGAGACATAACATTTTAAACATATTCAGTATTTGCGGCCCACAGCTGTCTAGAAGGAGTTACTTGGTTAACAAAGCTAAAAGATTTGAGACCAAACTTCTCAGACCATGCTTGTTTTTGCTCTTAGTTTTGTTTTCCAACCTGGATGACTGCTGGATCTTTTTTGAGATCCTCATTCCGGTCTGGGATCCAGTTAGCATTGAAAGAGGAATATATCCCCCCCCCCCCCCCGCAACATCCATGCTGAAGGCTGCCTGCCAAGACTTTGCGGCAACCGGTGTTTTATCTGCCTGTTTGTTTGCAGTGCCAACCGTGATGGGTTACTGGTCTCCGGAAAGGGTGGGTGTCCCTTGTTAGCAAGGCTGCAGACACCAGGGCACCATCCCGTAGCTGAATCTTGGCAAGAGCCCGAAGATTCAACATGGAGTCATATTGTCAACTTCAGAGTCTGCCTTTTTCCCACCCCTCCAAAACTGCTTGATGTGGCTGCCAGATTTTTGGCACTGCTGGCTTGCAGTAAAATAGGCTGACCATATTTCCCCGAGACGGAAACGGGACCCTAACGCGTGCACATGCGTGCGCCGGCACACCGGCATCGCAGGTGCACGCAGGCATGCACACCAGCACGCGCGCAGGCACGCACGCAGGCACGCGCGCACGCACGCACTCCATCCCTTAAAAAACGGGACGAAATTGAGTTTTTTAAGGAAATGACGGTACAGTCCGGAAAAGGTAAAAAAACGGGACTGTCCCGTTCAAAACGGGACGTATGGTCAGCCTAAGTAAAATGACATCATACGTAAATATTAGAGGCCAGTATACATGCATACAGAGCCAGTTTGGTATAGTGGTTAAGGCATCAGGCTAGAAACTGGGAGACTGTGAGTTCTAGTCCCGCCTTGGGCACAAAGCCAACTGGGGGACCTTGGGCCAGTCACTCTCCCTCAGCCCTAGGAAGGAGGCAATGGCAAACCAGGAGACTGAGAGTTCTAGTCCCACCTTAGGCATGAAAGCCAGCTGGGTGACCTTGGGCCAGTCACACTCTCTCAGCCCTAGGAAGGAGGCAATGGCAAACCACTTCCGAAAAACCTTGCCAAGAAAACTGCAGGGACTTGTCCAGGCAGTCTCCGAGAATCGGACATGATTGAACGGATTAAAAATATATATATACATAGCATACACAAATATATATGTATACACAGGTACAAACACACATAGATGTGTATATAGGATGTTTGAGCTTAAAGAGCATTTTTGGAAGCAGCCATGAACTAGAATGTCCACTGGGGATGATGGGAGGTGTGTTTCAACAAGTCTGGAAGGTGCCAGATTGGAGATCTCTGCTTTAAGGAACTGGCAGAGTCCTGATGGCTAGGGAGACCTATGGTCTGGTGAGCTCCATAACAAGTTTGATTTGAGCTACATCTCCCAGAAGTCCCAGCCAGCACAGTCAGTGGTGAGGGATGCTGGGAGTTGTTGTTCAGCAATATTTGGAGTTATTCACCCAGCCGACTTTCATTTGTGCAGTCGTGTCTGACTCTAGGGGCCGGTGCTCATCTCCGTTTGTTAGCCGAAGAGCCAGCGTCGTCCGAAGACGCTTCCGTGGTCATGTGGCCGGCATGACGCACGCGGAACGCTGCTACCATCCCACCGAAGTGGTACCTATTCATCCACTTGCATTCGCATGCTTTCGAATTGCTAGGTTGGCAAGAGCCGGGGCGAGTGCGGGAGCTCACTCCGTCACGCGGGGCTAGGGATTCGAACCTCTGAACTTGCGATCTTTCGATCGACAAGCCTGGCGTCTTACCCGCTGAGCCACCACACCCCTTTTCCCTATGCTCTAACAACATTTAAATTTTTACGGTTAAAAAAATACTAGTTCAAGGGGGTAAAATGGAACTGGGTCCTTTGAAGCAACTTCAAAAAAAAAGTCAGGGCTATACGGCTTTTCAATGCATCTGCCTTTTCTGGGAAATCTGAAGAGGCTAACCAGCTGGAACCGAGGCAGAACAGAAACACTAGGATGAAGAAGTCGGTGGGCGGGGCGGGAGGGGCGACTGTGACGGGGCAAGGCCGTCCGTCATCTTGAGGAAGACCAGAGAGGCTGGAAACCAGATGGAGATCTCTGCTCTGGATGTTCCTGCGCTGGAGCCGTGACAAACGAGGCCTGTCTGGAGCAAATGGATGAGAGCATCTCTGGGACAAAAGGATTGTTCTCCACTGAGCAGAAAATCCAGCAGCCTCGGCTTTCCCTTGGGATGTTTTTGTGCCCCCTTGACTCTTGGCAAGTGGCGCGGCATCCCAAGCTTAGCTGTACGTTGGAGAGAGAACGGAGGCGAGCATCAGTCAAAGGGTCCCAGATCCAGCTTTCAGATATGATGCCAGATGCCTAAAGCCCTGGAGAACCGCTGCCACTTGGTGGGTTGGATATCGGGCCAAGCCATGGTTTGTTATATTGTGGTTTCCTGAATAAGCCACAGTGGCTAGCTTTGCACAAAACAATAAGCTAGACCTCAAGTCTTCTTTAATGAATAAAGTAAATGAAAAATGATTTGTTGCTTGGCAGAAGGAAAGAAGCGAGGTAGTCCTCGCTTAACAACCATTTGTTTAGTGACAGTTTGGACTTACGATGGTGCTGAAAAAAACAAGTTATGGCCAGTCCTCACATTTATGACCGTTGCAGCTTCCCCGCGGTCACGTGATCACCATTTTTGACCTTCCTGGCCGGCTTCTGGCAAGCAAAATCAATGGGGAACCGCGTGATTTGCATAATGACCACGTGGTCCACTTAACGCCTGTGGTGATTCGCTTAACGACTGCTGCAAAAAAGGTTGTAAGATCGGGTGGGATTCGCTTAATGACTGCTTTGCTTAGCAACCGAAATTCCGGTCCCAATTAGCAACCACAGTTGGGACCGGAATTTCGGTTGCTAAGCGAAGCAGTCATTAAGTGAATCCCACCCGATCTTACAACCTTTTTTGCAGCAGTCGTTAAGCGAATCACAAGCATTAAGTGGACCACGTGGTCGTTAAGGAAATCACGCGGTTCCCCATTGATTCTGCTTGCCAGAAGCCGGCCAGGAAGGTAACAAATGGTGATCACGTGACCACGGGGACTTGCTACGATAGCGCCCGCATTGTGGAACATCTTGCCCCCGGAGGTGAGGGAGGCCTCTTCGCCGCTGACCTCCCGGAAGACTCTTAAGACCTGGTTCTGCCGCCTTGCCTGGGACGGGGGAGGTAATAGTTCCTCCTGGGGGTGGCTGGCCCCATAGTGTCCTCCTTTTATATACGATTTTACCACGTCTTGGATTTTTATCTATTATTTATTATATTGTTTTAGATGTAACTTATGTTTATAGGATTTAATTGTTGATATTTTGTAAACCGCCCAGGGTCCCCCATTGGGGGAGATGGGCGGTGATAAATTTGAATTATTTATATATAAATAAATAAATAAATAAATAAATAAATAAATCTGGCTGCCCCTTTCCTCCCACAGGCATTCGCCATGAGCAGCACACTCTCCCCTACGGATTACGACAGCTTGGAAATCCAGCAGCAGTACAATGACATCAACAATCGGTGGGAGGCGGCTGATGAAGACTGGGACAACGAGAACAGCTCAGCCCGGCTTTTTGAGCGCTCCCGGATCAAGGCTTTGGCAGGTAGGGGGTTGGGTGGGGCAGGTATTCCGGGACCTCCAGCACCATTTTCCTGGCTGGGGAGGTGTGAAGGAGTGCCTCGGAGCACGTGCACAGTGTGTGACCTTTCTGCCACCAGGACGAATCCCTGGCCTTGCACGCCGGGCGTTTCGAAAGAAATCGATTTGGAAACGTGTCGGTGGAGGAACGCATGCTTTGCATACCAGAATGGTTCGTTGCATTAAGCAATTTTCTGCCAACTCAGACAGCTGTGGCTTATTCATTAGCCATGAATCTGTTTCTCCATCCAACTTCGTATTATCCACGCTAGGCCCACATTGCCCACTATTGTTGGAATAGACAATCCTGAGCTAGATGGAGAAGGAGATTCGTGGCTGAACCAAATCAAAACTGGCTGAATTAACATGCTAAGCCTAAACCAAAATCTCTCTCAGGGCTTAGCGTTCAATCTCTGGGTTTGCACAGCATACTAAATGCGGTTACTGAATTACCCCATTTTCTGGTCCATACTGGACAGTTCAGCAGAAACTAACCAAACAGGGTGGGTTCATACAACATGCCAAACCACAGAAGGTAACCCACGTTGAAACCGAGCAAGTTGAACATGTTTTGCTAGCCGGCCTGAACCCAACCTATGGGACCCACGTGTCTTTCCTGGATCCATCTGCACCTCTGTTCCTCCTGGATGAGACTTACCGGGGGGAAACTGAGGGCATTAATGGAGTTGTTCCAGCTGGCTCCAAGAGTCCAGAGCAACGATTTCTCTATTTTATCTTGTTTTCCCCTGGTGCCCTTTGCTCTGTTTGGGTGAGCTTGCTTCTATGGTCATCTGCCTCCCTCATTCCTTTCTATTCTGTTTGGAAAGACTTGTTTACTGCTGTGAGGAGTCCAGACAGAAAAGTGTGACATTACACGTCTCAAGAGTGGGGGCGTTCCTCATATATGGCGGCTTTGGGAGGAAGCTAGGAAAAGAGATCAAGGTATTTGGGCTGTAAGCTCCAAGAGGAGGTTGGGAAATTGGACCTGCTGACTGGAATGGCATTCTCGGGGAAGGTATGAATTGGAAGGGACCTTAGGCCAAGTCCCTGCTTAGTGCAGGAATCCACTAGATCAGAGGTCCCCAACCTTTTTGGCACCAGGGACCGGTCGTGGAAGACAATTTTTCCACGGACCGGTGGGCGGGGTTTGCAGGCGGGAGCCAATTGCATGGACCGGGGTTGGGGTTTGCAGGCGGGAGCCAATCGCACGGACCGTGGGCGGGGTTTGCAGGCGGGAGCCAATTGCACGGACCGGGGGCGGGGTTTGCAGGCGGGAGCCAATCGCATGGACCACCACCACTCACCTGCTGTGCGGCCCACTTCCTAACAGGCCGCTGCCCACAGGTTGGGGACCCCTGCACTAGATCATCCCCAAGCAGCCCCCTTTGAAACATCCAGCAAGGGGTGCCCGTTCAGCTGGAAACTTAAAACAGGAGATCTCCAGACAGATGCGTTTTTGCCGAGTTCACACACCATGCACTAAGCCATCATTTGGTTAGCTTAGTTTTGGCATATTCTGTCAATCCAGACATTCTGGAATGCAAGCTATGGCTTATTGCGGGATCTGTTTTGCAAATCCAACCCATTGTGGCTTATTCAGCTGACTGTGGTTAAGCTATTATTACTGCCTTGTGTGATTCCAGCCATTCATTCCAGCTTTCTGGAAACCTTGATTGAAATGGCTGGCTTGTTATTACCCTTTTTGTATTTAGGAACCTCACTGCACAGAATTTGGAAGAATGAAAACTAAGAATAAAGCCATCCTTGCCTAAGGAATTTAGAAGTTGAGCCTGAGGAGGCGAGAGAGGGAGGGAAGAACACATCAGCAAAGCAAAAAAGGGGGAGAATACAGGTAGTCCTTGCTTAACAACCATTCGTTTAGTGATGGTTCAGACTTACAAAGGTGCTGGAAAAACCAACTTACGACTGGTCCTCACACTTACGACCGTTGCAGTGTCCCCACGGTCACATGATCACTTTGGGCGCTTGGCAACGGGTTCACATTTATGACCATCGCAGAGTCCCATGGTCGTGTGATCACCATTTTCGACCTTTCCGGACAGCTTCTGGCAAGCAAAATCAATGGGCGACTGCGTGATTCACTTAATGACCACGTGGTTCGCTTAACAACTGCCACATAAAAGGTGGTAAAATCAGGTCGGATTCGATGACTGCTTCACTTAGCAACCAAAATTCTGGTCCAATTGTGGTCGTTAAGTGAGAACTACCTGTATATATATATTGTTTAAAGAATAGCTGCACAAACAGCTGAGCTGGTTGTTTTTGAATGAAGGAAAGGCACTCTGTACATGCACCAAAGCACAGCTGCATATGTTGGGGTGAGAATTGGCTCTTTATCCAACACTATGTTTAATTCATAGCCCATTAACTCTTGTTTATTTGTTCAGTCGCTTCCGACTCTTCGTGACTTCATGGACCAGCCCACGCCAGAGCTTCCTGTCCGCCGTCGCCACCCTCAGCTCCCCCATGGTTGAGTCTGTCACCCCCAGAATATCATCCATCCATCTTGCCCTTGGTCGGCCCCTCCTCCTTTGGCCTTCCACTTTTCCTAGCATCAGCATCTTCTCCAGGGTATCCTGTCTTCTCATTATGTGGCCAAAGTACTTCAGTTTTGCCTCTAATATCATTCCCTCAAGTGAGCAGTCTGGCTTTATTTCCTGGAGTATGGACTGGTTTGATCTTCTTGCAGTCCAAGGCACTCTCAGAATTTCCCTCCAGCACCACAGTTCAAAAGCATCTATCTTCCATCGCTCAGCCTTCCTTATGGTCCAGCTCTCGCAGCCATAGGTTACTACAGGGAATACCATTGCTTTAACTATGCAGACCTTTGTTGTCAGTGTGATGTCTCTGCTCTTAACTATTTTATCAAGATTTGCCATTGCTCTCCTCCCAAAAAGTAAACGTCTTCTGATTTCCAACCCATTGACTCTTGTCCCCAAATTCAGCACAATCTCCCATTCCTTTTTAGCTAAAAATGGGGAATGCTACCTTCCAAAATTTCTGCTATTCTCATATAAAAGTAAACTCTCCTTCAAACTGAACTTGACTCCTGGGAGCTTCATGGACATGTCCAAGACGTTTTCCCTGAGATTTTCTGGTGATCTCCCATCCTAGTATCAGCGAGGACTGATCCTGATTCACTTTTTTGAAATCAGCCATAAAGATGTCTCATTACTGGTTGGACTTCCAGATAAACTCATGGAATTGGGAGCACCCAGCTTTCACAATCTAGAATTAGAGTAGCCTTTCCCGTCATCGTCATAATACATTGGAATTACTACTCCCAGAAGTCCTAGGATGCATGGTTTATTTAACCATGGTTTATGGCATAACTACCCTTAGATGCACATCATGGTTTGCAAGCTGCAACGGCTGATTCATGTGACGTGCTGTGCCGTAAGAAAAGCAGTTCGGTTTATTCCCTATCGTAATTCCACCCCAAGGTTGATCTCCTAATAGCCACCCCTAACCATCACCCCTGCGGCAGCTGGCTGGGGATGATGGGCATTGCAGTCAAAGGTGGTTCAGGTTGGGTAGAAAGCAGCAGGCTATCTCACAGGATTCTTGGGGAGACCCTGTTATGACCTGCTCGGTCTAGATGGCGTCAACTTGCAAATGTGTGTGCTTATCATAGTGTGGGGACCAGAGCTTTCCAAACTTTTCACGTTGGTGACACACTTTTTAGACATGCATCATTTCGCGACACACTCTTACAGCAGGGCACAAGGCAGGCACCAGGACCTGCATGGAATCATAGCAGGTTTGGAGGCAACCAGGCACAAGGCAGGCACCAGGACCTGCGCGGAATCTCAGCAGGTTTGGAGGCAGCCAGTCACAAGGCAGGCACTAGGACCTGCGTGGAATCTCAGCAGGTTTGGAGGCAGCCAGTCACAAGGCAGGCACTAGGACCTGCGCGGAATCTCAGCAGGTTTGGAGGCAGCCAGTCACAAGGCAGGCACTAGGACCTGCGTGGAATCTCAGCAGGTTTGGAGGCAGCCAGTCACAAGGCAGGCACTAGGACCTGCGTGGAATCTCAGCAGGTTTGGAGGCAGCCAGTCACAAGGCAGGCACTAGGACCTGCGCGGAATCACAGCAGGTTTGGAAGCAGAAAGGCACAAGGCAGGCACCAGGACCTGCATGGAATCATAGCAGGTTTGGAGGCAGCCAGGCACAAGGCAGGCACTAGGACCTGCGTGGAATCCTGGCAGGACTCGGAGGCAGCAGCAGCCAGGACACACCCAGACACTGCAGCCGACACACGAACGTGTCCCGACACACAGTTTGGAAAGCTCTGGTGGGGACGTTCTTACAAAAGATTTGCATTATTCTCCAGTCCTTCGCTGCCCATGCAAAAAAATATGAGCAAACACAAGGTGGCCAAGACAGAAGCCAAGGCCACAATGGGACAGCCTTGAGACGGCTTCCAAGGGTGTGTATTTGTCACCAGCAAACATTGTCTTGAGTAATCTCGTCCTCTGAGCCTTAGGAAGCCCAGATGAGCAGCAAGTTCCAGGGTTGCATCTCTGCCTCTTCGGTAACAGCTGGATGGCAGGAGAGGATTGCCAGAATTGTCTGGGAAGGGCAGTAAACAGCCACTTAATGACACCTCAGGTTGATAGCCAGCAGGGTGGGGCCTGTGGGCAGGCAGGAAATACTGGAAGCAGGTGTGGAAGGAAACCTGGCAGTTTGCATCTGTGCGTGCATGGGGAGCCAAGACATCACTGGAAGGACGAAAATGGATCTTTCCTATATGAGTGTGAAAAGCAAGCTGGTGAATCCCACAGAGGTTTTTTGTTTTGTTTTTTTGCAAGTGTAGATGTTCAAACAAGGGGGCACGATGGCTCCCCCCCTGGTTAAGACGCCAGGCTTGTCGATCGGAAGGTCGGCGGTTCGAGACCCGAGCGCCGCGTGACGGAGTGAGCTCCCGCACTCGCCCCAGCTCTCGCCAACCTAGCAGTTTGAAAGCATGCAAATGCAAGGAGATGAATAGGCACCACTTCGGTGGGTAGGTAACAGCGTTGCGCGTGAGTCATGCGGCCACATGACCGTGGAAGCATCTTCAGACAACGCTGGCTCTTCGGCTAACAAACGGAGATGAGCACCGGCCCCTAGAGTCGGACATGTGCAGGGGAAAACCTTTACTTTACCTAGATCAGGGCTTTCCAAAGTGCCGCCACTGGCGATACACCAGCGCTGGCAGCGCGGTGGCAGCGCACGCATGGCGGCGGCGCGGGGGGGCGCACGTGCACGGCGGCAGCATGGGGGGGCGTGCGGCGGCGCGCGCGTGCACGGTGGCGGCGCGGGGGGTGTGCGACGGCGCGCGCGTGCATGGCAGTGGCGGCAGCCTCCGCTAAAACGCGGAAGCCACGCCGCTGCCGCCACCGCCGTGCACACGCGCGCCGCCGCTTCCGGGTGGTGTGGCGACACACTTTTGTGTCGCAACACACAGTTTGGAAAGCTCTGACCTAGATGTTCAAAGCAAAACACCCCCCTCCAAAAAAAAAAACAGTTAATCAAATTATGGATTTGGTGCTTTATTAAAAACATGTTCCCCCTTAAACTTGCAAAATCAGCTTAATCAATTTCAGGGTGATTAGACCTGTGAAATGACAGCTCTTTCAAACAAGGTATAAACATTATTGATTATAATGAACCATGATTTGCTGAATAGATTGTCATTGGCTAGGTTCACATAAGCCAGAATCAAACAAGCCATATGGTAAAACCAACACTGAAATTTCATAGGTCAGTTTAGCCATCTATTGTGCTTGTGAGCCAAACGTTTGGGTTGGTTTGAAGACATCTCCTGGGTATACTTCCTTAGTGGCAAAGCAAAGATCCTTGCCCACCTTCAGAAGTGCCATCTCTCTGCACCGATGATGTGGAAGCTTAGCTGTGGCACCGAACCTAATGAGCAATCCAGTTGGTACCCATGGCTCGATGGCTACCAGATCGTCAAAGCATCTCTTGTTTGCTAAACTTCTGGCCTGAAGATGATTTCTGTGCCATTCAGAAGCTTACATAGAAAAACTGAACTGTGCCTGGATTTTTCAGCTATCCTTCTTTGGGCTATTGGGAGAAACAGTTTCTTTCTCTCGCCCAGTTCTGGATTATGCTGGGATGATTTGTCTTCAGAGATCGATGTGGGGAAACACTCTCCAGGGGCAGTCACTTTGTCCTATAGAGAAAGGCAAGCTGGAGCTTAGTGGTCAGACAAAGGCAGAGTTTGGGATGCAAATCTGCCATTGTTTGGGCCCTGCTGCTGCTGCGGGGTCAACTCATCTGTTTACCGCCTCCTCTGCCTTTTTTTTAAGGGTTAGTTCAAAGCAATGCTTCAGTTTCTTAAAACAGAAGAGCCGCTGCATCTGAAGCAGTCTCTACGTATTTCAAAACTAAGTAATTATTAATTATTCTTAATATTCCAGGATGTAGTGCTAGCTTGCCTAATAAATAGGTTATTGCAGTATTCTGCATCAATTTTACACACTAATGGGTCTGAGAGCTAAGCTGTGGACCGTTTATTATGCCCACTTTACAGACGGGGGGGGGGGAATGGCTTTGTTCTTGTCAACTGCCTAATGAGTCAGATGTAATGGATGGATTTATGCAACATTTTAAGCTTGAATTAGATTTGGCGTTTTGTTTTTTTTAAACATGGTTCACCGTGTTGTGCAAATCCAGCCCGTTTCATTAGTTTAGGGCTTGGTGTACAATATGATGCAAACTCAGAAAACAGATATGTCAGGAAGCAGGTGAGTGCCAAAGTAAAACCAAGGAATCTGTTTGGCATGCAGGAAGATTGCTCTGGAATCCAGTGCTTTTAAATGCGATGCATCCAACAGGTCGGTCGTATTAAACAGGAACTATACCCCTATCCCGGAGGGGCGTGGTGGCTCAGCGGGTAAGACGCCAGGCTTGTCGATCGCAAGTTCGGAGGTTCGAATCCCTAGCCCTGCGTGACGGGGTGAGCTCCCGCACTTGCCCCAGCTCTTGCCAGCCTAGCAATTCGAAAGCATGCAAATGCAAGTGGATGAATAGGTACCACTTCAGTGGGAAGGTAACAACGTTCCGCGCTTGTCATGCAGCCACATGACCGCGGAAGCGTCTTCGGACAACGCTGGCTCTTCGGCTAACAAACGGAGATGAGCACCGGCCCCTAGAGTCGGACACGACTGCACAACTGTGCGGGGGGAACCTTTACCTATACCCCTATCCCAAGTCAGGTGCGGTGGGTGGGAGAGGTTTCAGCATAGTCTGAAGTAACCCAGAGCTGAGAAAAAGTCGTGGCATCCTGTCACCTTTGCTGTTCATCACCCACTAGTCCTTGATCCCTGGCCTGCCGCTGAGGACAAAACCTAGGCTATTCAGAAACAGCCTTGACTAAACCCCAGTGCTGAGATTTGCAGAGTTTCAGGCTGTTTAACTGTGTGTGTGTTCCTGTGTGTGAGCCAGCCGAGCTTCCCCCTTTCATGTCTGCCCGGACTCAACACACACACACACACACCCCTCTGCCATTTAGAGCAGCCCAACCTGTTTTTATGCAAATTTCTCCGAGCCTCCCTTTCCCCCTCCCTCCCTGGGAGGGGGCAAGTAAACTCCCTCTGAAGGGCTGCAGTTGTACCAAGCTACCTTTTCCTTCCTGCTACCTGGGCCCAGCCGCGGTTGGCTTGGCAGCCCTCGCCTGAGAGAGAAGTGGGAAGAGGTCGGCATCCGTGCTCCCGCTGGGGGGGCGGAGTACCTGGGCCGCACGATGTACCAGACCGAGACGGATTTGATGGAGGTGATCCCGGGTCCTTCTCCCCCCCCTGAGCTTTCCCCTGCGGCTTTTATCAACGCCGTGCAGTATGCTAACGTGCTGGAGGGCAGATTCAAACAACTTCAAGGTTTGTGGGGAGTGGGAAGAAGGGGGGTGTCTTGAGACGGGGCGGGGGGGGGCGGCGTAAGTTCCCAGTAAGGATCCTTTCCCCCTCCCTGCTTCCCTTAAACCTCCCTCCCCCCTGCCTAAGTGGCAGGTTTAGGAAAACCTTAATCCATAAGGTGCTGCCAGGAATTAGTTCAAGGCAGGTGCTGGGTTTGCAGAACTGTGTAGCTTGGATTCTTTGAGGCCACGGTGGATGGGGCTCTGTCCCCCACTTCTGAAGGATAAAATAGCAATAGGACACTGGCTGTAGCAAGAGGGATGGAGAAGAACCCAGATATGTGGGAGGGTGACTCACAGCCGCTCATCTCTGTATCCAGGTTGGCTGGGCCTTACCTGGACCCTGATTCAGTGAGAAGCAGTGGGGAGGGAAGGGTCATCTTGAACCCGCTTCCTCTGCCTGCATTCACACAACCACTCTTATCTCCCCCCCCTCCCCATTTCCCCTCATCCAGCATCTTTTGGAATTGTTGGGCTACGGGATTGATGGGATCTGTGGCCCCCAACATGCCCATTTAAGGAAAGCTGACCAATTTCAAATCCCCCCCCCCCCGCTTGTCATCCAAAGTTTCCAAATCGGTTACTGGTGTTTGCAGAGATGACACTTAGACTGACCTTGAACGTAAATAGGAAAAAACAGAAACGCTCTAAGAACAGGAAAGACAGCACTCGGAACAACCCCAGGAGAAAATACGTTCAAAAACTCTCCTTTGGCGCAGGAAAATGAGCAACGTATTTCTGGGGAATATATTCTAAGGTCTGGGTGCCACTGCGAAGAACCTTGTGTTACTTTGGTGGTACCCCTGCCTTCTGGGTGATCACCCTGGACGGCAGTTTGACTTCTGCCAAAATCTGCCGCGTCTTTTCGCCCAGAGTTCCCCCTTTCGGGGGGGGGGGGGAGATGGGCCGCGGCAAAATTTGAATGGTAAATAAATAACTAAAATTTAAAAAAAATAGTTAAGAGGCAGCATAAAGACAGGGCTTTTCAAAGTTTTGACAACCTCCAGCTTGTTTCAGGAAAGGGGGCTGGGCAGTATTTCATCCGTTCCAGAAGCCCACAAGTGAGCCCCCTAAAATAAAATCCCCTTTGCCCCCACCCCTGATCTCAAGCTCTGAACTTTCCTCCCGTCCAGATGCTTTTTATGATGGGGATAGATGGGGTCTGATAATAGCCGTGGGTTTATGGCAAGCCTTTGCCGCCGTTGTCTGTTGTATCTCAGAGGCTGGGGATTAAGCATCAGGTGATTCTGGCCTGGGGTGGGGATGAAGGTTTCTGTGGTGGGCGGGAAGGGCCTTGCTTTGGAGTTTTGCGTGGGTTTCACAGAGGGGGGGTGCCAGTCCCATGGGCAAAGCTTCCATTGTTGGAATAGGGAGCTGCTTCTCGGTACCTACGAAGAGGTTGTGCGTGAGTGAGAGAGAGAGAGATTTATGAGTTTTGCAAATAGGAGCTGGTGTTTTCATACCTAAAGTGTTGGCTTCAGTTGGCAGTTACACACCTGGGTACAGAGGGGCACATTTATCCATGCAGCGAGACCAGAAGGTCATTGAACTGCAAAGAGAGCAGCGGCCCTCGGGCAGATATTCAATGTACACAAAATAAGAACCAGCGGTTTCTCCCATTCAGAGCATAATCCCTAACTTCCCCACGCTGCTGTCTGGTGGGAAAGGAACCCCCGGTTCTGGTTAAGCTCGAAATGAATAGAATAGAATTTGCTGATCTACTCTAGTTCAGCCTTTTCCCTCGGAGCCTGGCTTCTGATTGACAGCAGCAAGGGAAAGGTGTTTTCGGCCTGTCTGTCTGAGCATTGCTACATCTTCTGATATGGTGTCTTTTGTGTCGGGGGGTAAACACGGGGCATGTCCAAGGTTAAAGGCTCAATTGAAATGTAGCCAAGTGATCAGCTTCTGTAATAATTTACCTTAAAGGCCACACTGTATATTTTGTTACTCAACTGGCATGCAACCGAACTTCTAATTTTTTTTTATTTAGGCTAGAATAAGTATGTGGGATCTTGTTCCCCGTAACTGGAAAAAACTTTAGATTGAAATGGGCTTGGGTGTAAAGTTTATAGGAACTCATGTGTGGTCTAGCGTGTTGCAAGAATCAGGACATACTATTAAGCTGCGATATTGTTTATTTGATTGGGCGTACCGTGCTACGTAAGCACAGTGACTCTGTTTTATTCATTTGGCTTTAGGGCTAAGCGTTGTGTGAGCCCGGTTCATATTAATTTAGAGACGACCACACCTTTCCCATCTCCTCTGCTAGTACCCTACGGGGAATTATGCAGAGAGAGCTTGCTAGGGACCCCGTCTACAAGAGAATTCCATCTGACGGGGTCCAGGAGGCGGGCCTTCTCGGCAGTGGCACCCGCCCTCTGGAATATTCTGCCCCTGGAGGTGAGGCAAGCCCCCACACTGATGACCTTCCGGAAACAACTGAAGACCTGGCTCTGCCACCTCGCTTGGGATGGGAGGAGTAATAGCTCTTCTTGGGGTTGGCTTGCTCCATAGAGTTCTTTTAAACTTAACATCAGAGCCTCTTGGGTCTTATATATTTAATTAATTTATATAGATATACATTATGTATGGTATTTTATATGCTTTTATATGTTTTAATTGTTAACTTCGTGTAAACCGCCCAGAGTCCATATAAGTATGATAAAATAAATAAATAAATAAATTAGAAGAGCAAATCTTAATTCCTGCAAAGGGGGAGTTTCATTTTATTACTTGCGCACGTTTGCGTCTGTGCACGTGGTTGGGAGCCAAAATATCCAGGCGTGGGTGAACGAGGAGTAAGATTTAAGCCCTTTCATCCCACATTGGGTGATCCAAATCATGATCCAACGACTTCTTTCTTTTTATTTTTTGGGGAAAAAGAATATTTTGCCACCCTTCAAAACAAGTTTTTCCAGTATATATAAAAGGGCAGCACCCTGTATAACTGGCATAAAGGCTGGGTTCACACAACATGTTAAACCTAAACCTGGGCTGACAAAACCCAGTAGCTATCCTCAACCAGATTCACTGTTTCTAAACAAAGAAACCGTCGTTTGGCCTGGTTCCCTCCGCAGGATAAAACAAAGACTGGGTTATAACTTGCTGAGCCATTCAAACTCTATTGCAGCCTGACTGAGTGTGACATGTGAATCCTGGGGACAAAATCTGCAAGGCAGGTGCTCGTTACAAGCTCCGTGAATTGTCGGTGCAAAGGTTTTTAAGAAGAGGGAACATTCTGGTTTTTTTAAATTATGAATTTTATTAAGTTTGAAGAGAAAGATAAAAGCTACAAAAAGAACAAAAAACTACAAAAAAGAGAAGAAAAACTAAAAAGGTGTGAAAACACAAAAGAATTTTTTTTTTACGACATTACAGAAAAATGTGACTTCCAACTTTTAACAGCGAGGATATACAAAACCTTTCCATCTTACTCTCTTACTCTCTTAATCTCTTACTCTATATTAAAGCAAAATCACATTATTTCTGTAAATCACTCCCCTTTAGCACATTATAAAAATCACTAAGTACAGTTACTCCCTCCCCTTATATTAAAATAAAGGGGAAAAAATTCATATAGACCTCCTAAGCAACTTCCAAAAAAAGAACACTTATTTAATTATTCCCTTCGTACTACTATTCTATACATATCTGTCTACTACAGGGCTTTCCAAAGTTTTTCTCGCGGCGACACACCAACCGGCGTTGGTGTGTCGCCGCGCAAAAACCCAGAAGCGCTGCTGCTGCTTTCGGGTTTTGCGCGCTGCAGTTGGTGTGTCGCCGCGCAAAAACCCAGAAGCGCTGCTGCTGCTTTCGGGTTTTGCGCGCTGCAGTTGGTGTGTCGCCGCGGGAAAACCCGGAAGCGCTGATGATGATCAGCGCTTCCGGGTTGTGTGGCGACACACCAGACTGTGTGTGGCGACACACTTTTGTGTCGCGACACACAGTTTGGAAAGCTCTGGTCTACTATAATAAAAGGAAAAGGAAGAGGAGGTACCTTCCTCAACTCCTGCATTTGAGAGAGAAAAAGCACCCTCCGATATTTATTTATTTATTAAATTTATGTTGCCGCCCATCTCCCCCATCGGGGACATGGGTCGTAGACCACCAAAGATGTTTAACCTCTTTTTTACAGCTCTGGCGTCAGGCCCGCCTCTCTTCCAGACAGCTGGCTAATCGGAGCAATGCCGGGCAGAAGGACCCTTTTGGCGCTCTGGCCAGTTGGGTCCAGGTCAGGGCGAATGACCCTTCCCTGCCCTTCCCTCCAAAGCGCTTGGAGACGGAGACGGGCTTCTCCTTCCAGCCCAGCCCCGACATGTCCCGGTGACTCAGCCTCAAAGGCGAGCTGAGCCCTCGGCCCGCACCTGGGATGCGCCCGGTAGCTTGGGGCAGAGGCACAGCCTCTGCTCGAGCTGCAGGGCAAACATGGCCGTAAAACTGTGATGTCATAAAACTGTGACAAAAACGCACGCTTTGTGGGCAACAACAATAAATCCTGAGTGAGTTGACAGGATTGCCTTCGGCCCAGCCTAACCGAGCCCGGGGGCGGGGGCTCCTTTTGCGAGGGCGGAGGGACTCTCGCCATGGGAGGAGAATGCTGCAGAGCATGTGCAGAGTGCCAGATATCCCAGGTTTGGGGAGGGTGGTCAAAAGCCAGGCCTTTCGACCCTCACTTCCTTGGCTGCTAGTCTTGAACATGGAGAAGACTCAAGTGATCTGCCTCTGCTTTTCAGGCACGAGGCCAGCCAGCTCCATTCTTATGCCATCCTGATGTGCTGGGCACCACTGGAGTTATAGTCCACCAAATCTGGAGGACGGTTTGCTCCTCTCTGGTAGAATAAGTGTCTTGTCCCTGCTCTTTCTTTTCCCTGTACAGGTAGTCCTCACTTAACAATCATTCATTTAGTGACAGTTTGGACTTACGACGGTGCTGAAAAGACCAACGTCTGACCAGTCCTCGCACTTAACGGCCATCACAGCATCCCTGCAGTCACGTGATCATGATTTGGGCACTTGGCAACTGGTTCACATTTATGACCGTCGAAGCATCCTGTGGTCACGTGATCACCCATTTTTGACCTTCCCGGCCGGCTTCTGACAAGCAAAATCAATGGGCAACCGTGTGATTCACATAACAACCACATGGTTCACTTAACGCCCACGGCGATTCACTTAACAACCGCCGCAAAAAGGCCGTAAAATCAGGTTGGATTCGCTTAATGACCACTTCACTTAGCAACCGAAATTCCAGTCCTAATTGGGGTCGTTAAGCGAGGACTACCTGTACTATAATAACACTAACATTGTATTTAGCAGCTTGGGGCACGGCAGGTTCCTTTCTTATATTTTGCCTTCCTTTTTCAGGGGAACTGTGTTCCTGAGTAGTATAACCTGCTGGGTCGATTTTTAAAATGTATTTATAGAGCCCGTCCATCAATAAAGTGATAACAGACGGGGGAAGGATTTGTACCCAAACTGGTAAAATACAGTCAAATGACTCCCTCTGTTTCTACTGTTTCAGAGATGAGGCGCTGCTTTAGGTAGCCAAAACCTCCCTGTCTCTGCACAAGGGGGAGAAACTGGCAGGCTCAGAGAAACTCCACGGCTGCGGAACTATATAACTGCACAACTTCCAGCTGTAGATAAATAATTCCCAGCAGCCCTAGCCAATAGTAAGGGATGCTGGGAGTTGCAGTTCGGCAGCATTTGGAGGGCCTCGCCTCGTATAACTGCATGGAGATCCCATTCCCCAAAAGCAGCCCATTGTAGAACGGGCATCCATAGCTCTGGGTGGCTATGAGGGAAAGAGGACAAGTAACCAAATATCCTGAGTTGGAGGGTTGCATTTGGCAACCATTTGTTGCCAACTTCACCTGTAAAAATTAATATTCAGCCTCTTTATAGCCCTTTCAGGTGTTCAAAGCAAGTCCTTTGTGTTACTGATGTATCATCATGAGGACAACCATATCCGGCAAGAGAATGATTCATTCCCCCTGTTGCAGATTGGAGGAGAGGTGGGGCTGTGGGCAGAGTTACTTGCCCAGAGCCGTCTTTTAAATTCCGGGCAGTGAGGTGATTCAAACTGGGTCTTATTTACGGTTTAGGCTCTGAGCAATAAAATTAAGATCAAAGTACTGTAGGTGAAAGAGTCCACAGAGATACCATCACCTGGGACAGTGAGCAGTGGTATTGCCTGGCACCTAACAAATGGGAAAATGTTGTGGCATCTTAAGAGGATAATGCAGAAAAGGTTTCTCTGATAAGTTATAGATTGCCTTGGCCACTGAACCGTACTGCCCATCAATCAATAAACGTGATTTACTTATTTGACCTAACCCAGAGCTTTCCAAACTTTTCGCGTTGGCGACACACACCAACGGCGGCGGGGGCGGCGGCAGTGCGGCCTGCAGTGTCCTGATGCGTCGCGCTAAAACCCGGAGGCGGCGGTGGCAACGGCAGCGCTGATTGGCGGGGGTGCTGCTTCTTCCGGTTCCCCCCATCGGTGCTTCCGGGTTTCAGCGCGACACACCAAGACACCGCAGGCGACACAGTAGTGTGTCGCGACACACACTTTGGAAAGCTATGTTCTAATCCATTCATTGATGCTGGTAGATTTGTATATTGCCCAGGTGCCAACAGAGGCAGCTTTCCGAGAAACTGGAAAGAACACGTAAGCAAACAAAGACATATGGTACCCTGTTAACGGGAAAGGCCATTTTTAATATTTGCTTTTCCATCCCCCGTGCAATAACCTGCCATGAATGAGCAACTTGGTCATTGTGCACACTGCTCAATTGCTTCACTTTAGAACAGTGTTTCTCAACCTTGGCAACTTTAAGATTTGTGGACTTCAACTCCCAGAATTCCCTAGCCAGCCATGCATTCTGGGAGTTGAAGTCCACACGTCTTAAAGTTGTCAAGGTTGAGAAACACTGGGTTGGAGCTTACTGCCAGTAGAAGTAACTAAACAAACCTCTAATTGTAGCTTGTTTAGTATTAGGGTACCTGAAGCTTCTGGCTCTTGTTACAAACCAGACTTTGAAGTCAGGGTGGGTTTGGACCTGCCTTGCTGTCAGGAATCCTGGTTTGGAGACGATGCTAAATAGACCACAGGCGCAGGCAGTATAACATCCAAGCCGACCATTCATCATTTACAACAGCGCTGCTTAAACATTTAAGAAATGTTGTATTTTTAAAAAAGAAATCCTTTCAGGGAATTCACTAGCCAAGAAATACTGTCTTCATGATTGAAAAGGGCATTGGCAGATCTCTTCTTGAATGTCATGTTGAAACCACAGGGGGGAAATCATCATTAGAAGAACTTTAAAATGAAAGGGGATTTCAACATTCACTGCAACCAAATGCTGAAATAGACTGAACATTACATGAATTCTGCAGCTTGCTTTAATAAACCTCCCTCCAGGCTTTGATAAAACGAGGCATCGTATGCAAGCTCATGAACCTCCTTAAGATCTATAATAGCTATATAAAATGGAAGGGAAAGTAAGCAGTATTATTAAAGCTTGCTTCAGTTCAATTTTAAAAGACACAGTGATAGGAGTTCTCATTAAAAAAAAACATTGTTTAGTTGTTGTTTAAGAAGCATAGTTTCCAGACACCATCCAATTTGGAAGTAAGGTACCTGATCTCATTTGGGCTTTATATCTTTTGTAATGTAAGTATGATTGCAACCAAATTTCTTTCTTCTTTTCCTCCTCCCTTTTCTCCTCCTCGATTTTTATGAACAACTATAAATTAGGGTTTTTTAACTGCAACCAAGTTCCTTTTCAACAATAATACTAGGTCTTTATATAAACATTGATTGATTGATTGATTGATTGATTGATTGCCTGCTTTTCATTTAGGGGCAAAAGGTAGCATTCGTAGTGCAACAGCCTCTCGATCATTTGACACCTTTCCAAAAACAGTTTTTCTTGGCTTACAGCATTTCATAACTATTATTTAAGCTTTCCAAAATGAAAACAGTGATTTAAAAAGGCACGCCATATGAATGGTAAAAGCATAGATGGCAATGAGGAGTGGTTATGAAACTATCTTGCGACATTAAAAATTAAGAGATTAACATGATTATGATTAATGCCATGATTAGAGAATGCACCCATTTGAATTAAGAAAAAAAATTATTTAATTCAAACAAGGGCTGGCAGCCTTGCCTTCTCCTGTTACCTTTGAACAGGTGCTGGCTGCATGTTGCTGTCTCCTGGTCAATCCCTTTTTAAAAAAATGACCCTTCCTTTAAATATATTCAAATAAATGAAGCCTCTTTCTTCCTACCCCAATTCAGTGGTGGCTGCCACTTATGCAAGCTCCCTGCTCTTCCCCCCGCTCTTCATCATCTTTGTCTAATGGTATCTCCCAAGTAGACAAATTGTTTGAATTAAACTTGTTTGAATTAAATAATTTTTTTCTTAATTCAAATGGGTGCATTTGTCTAATTAATTTAGACAATTTAGACGAGCTAAAAGGGAAAGCACAGCATTCAGCTCTTTCTCATTATAGGTAGTCCTCACTTAACGACCACAATTGGGACTGGAATTTTGGTCACTAAGTGATGCGGTCGTTAAACGAATCCGACTGGATTTTAAGACCGTTTTTGTGGGGGTTGTTCAGTGAATAACCCTGGTCGTTAAGTGAATGACATGGTGGTTAAGTGAAACACATGATCGTTAAGCGAATCATGTGGTTCCCCATTCACTTGCTTGTCGGAAGCTGGATGGGAAGTTCGAAAATGGCGATCCCGCGACCGCGGGATGCTGTGACGGTCATAAATGCGTGACGGTTACCAAATGCCCGAAATGTAGTCACATGACTGTGGGATAGTGGTGATGGCCGTAAGTGTGAGGACAGGTCGCAAGTTGGGCTTTAGCGCCATTGTAAGTCTGAACCGCCACTAAACAAATGGTCATTAAGTGAGGACTACCTCACACTACTCTTGCTGCTGCTTGCATGCTTGGAGGGCTGAACAAGCTGTGACAGCAAGGAGGCAAAGCCAGGGACAGGGAAACTTGGGAGGGAAATAGGATCAGCGGAACACCCTCTAGATAGCCACGTTCCCGTCCTTGGTGAGAGTAGTAGTAGTATATTTTATGATGTGTTTATAACTAAGCACAGTACAGACATTGGATTAAAAAAAACCCAATGACATTAAAGAATTACATTCCCAATCCTGCTGTAGCAAGAGATCCAAATATAGGGATTGTGTTGGCAGATCCAGTTGGATGGATCTTTCTTACCTGTTCGTGCCTAGAAACCAAGAGTTTTGGGTGTAGCAGACCGTAATGCAGGGGTGGGGAACCTTTTTTCTGCCAAGGGCCATTTGGATCGCGTGGAAGGGGGCAGGGCTTGCGGGTGGGAACCAATTGTGCAGAAGGCGGGGTTTGCGGGCGGGAGCCAATCACAAGCACCAGGGGGTGGGGTTTGCGGGCGGGTGCTCCTAGGGCCACACCAAATGATTTCGCCGGCCGTATACGGCCCGTGGGCCGGACGTTCCCCACCCCTGCCGTAATGGAACCAGGAAGGCATTGGGGATCAAGCTGCTTGCCTCTCTGCTATTGTCCGATCTCCAGCAGAGAAAAGTCTTTTCCAACACTTGCTTCCTGTTCAATGAATTGAGAAACTGGGAATTGGGGATTCTGGGGATCCCCTGCTAATAGGGAGTCCACACTTCGGCTACGTTTGATGTAATATTTCCCCCCTCGCGGTCTTGTTTCATCTATGTTCATTGTTTTGAATGGTTTTTAACTGGTTTTGTAGGATGTTTTTAATTGTTGGTTTTACTGTATGCCACCCAGCGTCACTTTGTGTGAGATGGGTGGCCGTATAAATCTGACAAATAAATAAATAAATAATAAAATAAAATAAAATAAAATAAAATAATAATAAAATAAAATAAAATAAAATAATAATAAAATAAAATAATAAAATTAAAATAAAATAAAATAAAATAAAATAAAATAAAATAAAATAAAATAAAATAATAAAATAAAATAAAATAAAATAAAATAAAATAAACCAGATGTGCGGCCTTCTGTATGAAGAGCAACAGTAAACCACACCACTGAATCAGAGTCGGAGCGGATAGGTCTGGGGAAATCATTCTTGAACATATGCCTGGTGGGCAAGGAATACATTTTTAACCTTGTTAACAACAACCTGTCTCCCCTTGCCCACATGTTGTGCCCCCATTAAGCTGCGCTTTTGGTTCCATGCAAGAGTATCCACAGACGAATCAAAAAGTCAAGATTGTGGCTAAAACTATGTAATTGAAGTTCTGTTCCTTTTTTACATGTGCTGGGTATACAAAACACATAATAAACTCACCTCACAGGGTGGTTGTTGTGGGGAAAATAGGAGGAGGAAGGAGTATTAGGTATGTTCGCTGCCTTGGGTTATTTATTTTAAAAAATAATAAAGGCAGGATAAAAATAAAATAAAAAAAAAAGCTTCAGGTTTTCGATTGTGGCGTTGCAGCCTCCCTCGTGACGTTTTTGAACCCCCTATGGATGCCTCTATCCAGGGGTGTGGTGGCTCAGCGGGTAAGACGCCAGGCTTGTCGATCGGAAGATCACAAGTTCGGAGGTTCGAATCCCTAGCCCTGCGTGCGGAGTGAGTTCCCGCACTCGCCCCAGCTCTTGCCAACCTAGCAATTCGAAAGCATGCAAATGCAAGTAGATGAATAGGTACCACTTCGGTGGGTAGGTAACAGCGTTCCACGCGTGTCATGAAGCCACATGACCGTGGAAGCGTCTTCGGACAATGCTGGCTCTTCGGCTAAGAAACGGAGATGAGCACCGGCCCCTAGAGCCGGACACGACTGCACAAATGTGCGGGGGGAACCTTTACCTTTAACCTTTATATGGATGCCTCTGGTTCCATCTCAACAGCTGCATATGCATTTTTTAAAACACTGTATTGCTGATGCTTCCTTTGGGGCAAGTGAAACATTTTCAGTCCTTCTGTGACATCACAGCAATTTAGCCAATGGCGATCGATCAGAGATAGGCACCTGCTTGACAGCCGCACAAAAGTTACAAGGGCTCAGCTTTCCTTGCTGACAACACAGAGGAGGCTTTGTATACAGAAGGGAGGAAGCTTCTGATTGTGGCTGTGAGTCCTTTTCCCTCAGAACACTTGCTTGCTCTTGCAGATGAACGAGAAGCTGTACAGAAGAAGACATTCACCAAATGGGTCAACTCTCACCTGGCCCGGGTCACGTGCCGCATCAGTGATCTGTACAGCGACCTGCGAGATGGGCGGATGCTCTTGCGCCTTCTGGAAGTGCTGTCCGGGGAGCAACTGGTGAGTGATGCAAATAAGGTGGGGGGACACGAAGCAGCCACCTCCCAGGATTGAAAAAAACGTTGTCTGCATTTGATGCGTCAGTAAATTTAACACACAAACAAAAAAAAATCCAACGTTCCCTTTTCAAAGAAATCCAGAAGCCCCTCTCATGGACTTCCCCATTCAGTCCAGCCGTGTCCTGTCCATCTAAAACCAGGTATTCAATTCAGAAATAATACTTAAATGCAGCTGCTTCTTCAGGAAAGCCTCTTTTCAGGCTGAGAACTGTTGTGGGGATGGTCTTCCACATCTTCCAGGCTCTTATAGCATCCTTCCTTCTTGTTCTGGTAGCCAGCCAGAAACTTGGTTAAAAATCCTGCAGCTTTGCAAGGGATGGCCGGAACTCCAGGCAAAATTATGAGGAGATTTTCAGCTCTGGGGAGAGAAGTCTGACTCCAGTCAGCTGGATGGTGATTTTTGCCTGTCTTAATTCCTCCTTCTCTAAAGATACTCCAAGTTGTAGGTCTGGGCAGAATGTCAACCATCCGCCTTTTGGTTGTAGACAATGCAAATTTGCAGGCTGAGCTGCGTCTGGGCTGAAGCCAAAGGGCTAAATATTATGGGAACTGTGAGCATGGATCTAGACTAGGATCCAGTGGTTCAGTTGTATGGAGAGAGAAAAATGTTTTAAAAAATTATCTCTGTTCAGTTATGTTTCCGGGTCTGGGTCGAGATAAAAATAAATGGGAGACGTCTTTTTTCAGCATGCCTCTAGATCAGCCTTTCTCAACTTTTTTGACCCTGGAGGAACCCTTGAAATATTTTTTCAGGCCTCGGGGAACCCCTGCACATTCAGGCTCAAATATAGGCCAGAAGTTGCAAAATTATTATATTTGTTGCATGGGTAGGCCTGTAGATATGGATTAACAGTGTTCTTAAACTAAAAATAAAGAAGGAAACTCACCTCTTTCTTGTGAAGTTGCCCGAATTTGAAATAATTTTTAAAATAAATTGTGATCTCCCAGGGAACCCCACGGAACCCTAGGGTGCCACGGAACCCTGGTTGAGAAACCCTGCTCTAGATCCCCTCAAATATAATGCTGTAGAGCCAATGTAGTGTGGTGGTTGAGATGTTGGACTTCAATGAGGTGCCCAGAGTCGTTATATGCGAGATGGGCGGTAGACGAATGAATGAATGAATGCATGCATGCATGCTACTCAGGTTCACGTTCCATTCCAACCCCCTGTCCCCTCTTCAAAGTGTGGGAGGAAGCTTCTTGGAGCTTTGATTCTTTCTTGAAGATTTCTCAATATTAGGTGAGAGTGAAGCCAATTCCTACCTTGGAGATAGATGAATCCAGTTTATGGGCATTTGCCGTGTGAACATACTTCCAGTGTTCTGAGCTGGTGGCTTCTTGCAGACATACGTGACAATGAAGGGTGGATCTTTGGAAAGGGGAGGGACTCTCTAGGCAGGGCTCATTGGAAAGGTCTTCCCTTTGATCTTACTATCAGATAAGATTATTTTATCTGATAATCCCAGGCACTGGCGAAATTTACAAGATCTCAAAGTGGGCGTGCCCACAAAACCCAACCCATGCAAGGCACAAACTGCCCTGGATGATTTCCGGCTGTACCGTGGACAGACAGGTGGCATAATTGTTCTTTGCTAAGAGAATAACGGGGGATGGAGTGAGCTGGAAATGTGGAGTCCTTGGTGCTCTCCGAGCCTTGTTGTTTTCTTGCAGACGTTTCATTGCCCGACTAGGCAACATCTTCAGTGCGAAAAGGGAGTGGGACTTGCTCTCTGTTTATATGCCCTGGCTTGTCCTGCCTGTGTTGGTGGGGGTATATAAACAGAGAGCAAGTCCCACTCCCTTTTCGCACTGAAGATGTTGCCTATTCGGGCAATGAAACGTCTGCAAGAAAACAACAAGGCTCAGAGAGCACCAAGGACTCCACAGTTCAACCCTGAGCTACAAATATTCTCTTCGATTGGAGCTGGAAACGGTCAGCGGGAAGCAACCCTTTTCCCAGCTGTGGCGGGGCATCTACCAGCTCAAAAAGCGCCCATGCTGGTTAGGAATTCCAGGAGTGGCCGTTCCAACGTGCCCAGCTGAGGCCGGGCTTTGAAAAGGCTGGGCGGTTTTCCTCATCGGTTGCCACGTCTCTCTCCTCTTCGCCAAGCCAGCCTCAGCCGCCACTCACTCACCTGGGTGGGAAAGCCAAGCACCTGTTTCCCAGAATCCCGTGCGGTGGCTCTCTTTGCAGCCAGGAGGGGAACAGCCTGTTCCAGCGCGAGCGAGGCAGAATTTCCAGTTTCCCTGTTGGTAGGCAGCGACCTACACCCTGCCTGGCAGCTTGGCAGGTGGAGGGGAGGGGAGGGGAGGGGAGGAAAGATGCTGAAGCAGGCTGGAAAATGTTAGAGGCCCTGAAGCACGTAGAACATGAAGCAGGTTTCAGTAGGGTCCTCTCTGACCATGTTGGGTCCGCTTTCCTTGTTGCCAGGCTGGCATGCAAAACTGACCCAGCAAAGGCAGTGCGCATGCCACACCTTTTATTCACTTCTTTACAGTTTCAGTTGGCGTTTATTTCCCTTCCTTTGCTGGTATTTTGCTCACTCTCGCCTGAATCAAAGAGAGTCAAAGAGCCGTCGAAATCGGGGTTTTTCTCCAGGCATTATGGTCAGGATGTTAGAGGAGCCCGATAGACTGTACGTGTGTTTGTATTGTGAGCTTGTTATGCAGCGCCTTATTGGGTCACTTTAAACTGTAACTTCTGTTTTGTTTAGCGGGATTTTACATGGTTTTTCTTTCATGTGAACAAAGCTCCCTTTATGCACCCTTTGGACAGGTGGGGGCATTGGAACACTTGAGAGTAATTTTATGGGCACTCTCACAAAATGGCTGCCATGTACCAGAATGCAACTTGTTCCCCTTCAAAAAGCTCCCTTGTACATACCCCTTCCTGTTTCTTTTGAGGCAGGTGGGAACACTTGTAAACTAAGCATTCAGCTGCAGCCCCCCCCCCCCTCGTTTTTATTTTCTAAGAAGCTTATGGGAGTTTGCTCCTTTGCTTAGCAGCGTGTCAGCGTCCCCTTTTTAAAAATTATTATTTTTTAGGAAAAATAATAATTCCATGATGGAAGGGAAGGGTGATATCTGTGAGCACACTGGAGTTTCAGATGCCATCTTGGGAAACTTAGTGATAATGATTACATGGAATGCATCTTTTTCATAAATGTGGGAGCCCATATTCCTCTTGCTATTCCGCACTTCAGTTCCTCAGGGTTGGGGCGAGTGAAGGACGGGTGGTCCCCAGGGGCTGTACTGTTAGAAAGGACTGGGGTAAAGTGGGCACAATTGCCTAATTCAGTGCTTTCCAAACTTTTCATGTTGGTGACGCACTTTTTAGACATGTATCATTTCGCGACACACTCT
This sequence comes from Charina bottae, assembly GCA_023362775.1. Lineage (NCBI taxonomy): Eukaryota > Metazoa > Chordata > Lepidosauria > Squamata > Charinaidae > Charina > Charina bottae. The sequence goes on along the minus strand of JALMGJ010000026.1, from coordinate 4,990,191 downwards.
TACAGCAGGGCACAAGGCAGGCACTAGGACCTGCGCAGAATCACAGCAGGTTTGGAGGCACCAAGGCACAAGGCAGGCACTGGGACCTGCGCGGAATCCTGGCAGGGCTTGGAGGCAGCAGCAGCCGGGACACACCCAGACACTGCAGCCGACACACGTGTCCCGACACACAGTTTGGAAAGCTCTGTAAATAGATGATGATGATGATAGAGACCAGGCTTGTAATTATAATGCCTGAAAGGGCTACATGCCAACAGCAGGTGGGGCCATCCCTGTTCCCCTCCCAAATTCCATTTACACACACTTTCCACGCACTCCTTGCTCACATTTATATTGGTGATCTTTCTGGAATGCACCAGGCGTGGGGTGAAAACCTAGTGGCTGTATTCCTGAAATACAGCAATGCTTGGCTAGTCTTTTTTGTCAGTGTGGCTTGACATGTTATGCAAACCCAATCCATTGGAATGCTTTGTACTTCAGCAGAAAGTGAGAACCAATCAAATAGATCGATCCCGTAACCGCGTTAATTAAGCCTTGTGCTTTGTTATCCTAGATTTAAGATTTGTCATGCAAATGCAAGTAGATGAATAGGTACCACTTCGGTGGGAAGGTAATAGCGTTCCGCGCGCATCATGCCGGCCACATGACCGTGGAAGCGTCTTCGGACAGTGCTGGCTCTTCGGCTAACAAACGGAGATGAGCACCGGCCCCTAGAGTCGGACACGACTGCGCAAATGTGCGGGGGGAACCTTTACCTTTACCATGTTGGGTGAACCCAACCAGTAGGTGGTGCCAACTGAAGGTCTCAGTGTCTTGTAGGGGAAGCCCCCTTCCACTGCCCCCACCCGGGTGGGGATAGGGATGAGTGGAGATTTGGGTCTATTGCTTCAAGGTAGCTCCGTTCCCCTCTTGGAAAACCCCAAGGCAGGGACGGGTTCGTAGCCAAGAGAGGTGGCTTCAGGAAAGGACCCCAACAGAGGCCGTGCTGGGCCGAATTTAGCCTGTGGATTGAAGCTTCCTGGCTGCAGTGGGTGAAGCATAAACTGGATTCACTCAACCCTCCAAGGCACCGTGTGATAGTTCAGTTTTGGCTCAGCCTGTGGTGTGAACCCAGTCTTATATTACTTATTCCCCAAACTTAGTGTGGCTTAATTCCATATGCGAACCCCATCCGATGCACAGAGAAGGAGTCTCAGAATAGAATGTGCTGGTTTTTTAGGAGGAGGGATCATTCCTGAAGCCAAAGAGGAATAGTTCTTGCAGCCTTCCATGATAGCATCTCCCCTACAAATCCCACTTTGGTTTCCCATCTTCCACGCACACTTCCTGAGCGGAATGCATTCTTGGAAGTCTCACCCAAAGCAACCTTCATATTCTAAACTGGCCATCCGTTTATCCCCTTCTTTTGCTTATTTTCCGCAGGGGGTTTAACAGTAAACAGAGAGGCGATCCTTTGTGTCATGCAATCTCCTGCCTCAAACAGGGAGCTTTGGGGAGGGGGGGACCAATTCCAGAGGACTTCCTATTTGTAAGCCCCCCCCCCCCGCCTTGTTCCACTTGGCCCGCTTTCTTTTCCCCCCTCTGCGCAAAAATTCTAGCAAGGAGGGAAACATGGAACACCGCCTGTTTAGGCAACAGGTGCCACTGCACAAACTAATCTGATGGCCCTAAATGCCTGATGATGATGATGATGATGATGATGATGATGATGATGGTGATGATTTAATGGCTGGAAATAAAATGTCATCAATATTGAGCTGACAGGAGAAGGTTGAATTCTTGCAAGCTGCAGCAATCCTGTGAGATGTGGACTGTTTTTTTAAAAATTAGTAAATTTTTCCACCCGGCAAGCGGTGCCTGCCAGTACGTTTCTAAAGGCTGGGATAGCCGAACAGTATTTGTTTATTTATTTATTTTATTTTTATCCCGCCTTTATTATTTTTATAAATAACTCAAGGTGGCAAACATACCTAATACTCCTTCCTCCTCATCTTTTCCCCACAACAACCCTGCGAGATGGGTTGGACTGAGAGAGAGGGACTGGCCCAAAATCACCCAGCTGGCTTTCATGCCTCAGGCGGGACTAGAACTCTCAGCCTCCTGGTTTGCCATTGGCTCCTTCCTAGGGCTGAGAGACAGGGACTGGCCCAAGGTCACCCAGCCGGCTTTCATGCCTCAGGCGGGACTAGAACTCTCAGTCTCCTGGTTTGCCATTGGCTCCTTCCCAGGGCTGAGAGAGAGCGACTGGCCCAAGGTGACCCAACCGGCTTTCCCGCCTAAGGCGGGACTAGAACTCTCAGTCTCCTGGTTTCCCATTGGCTCCTTCCTAGGGCTGACAGACAGGGACTGGCCCAAGGTCACCCAGCCGGCTTTCACGGAAGCACTCAAAAGAGAGTTAAGAAGCCCAACGCTGGGTGGACGGTTGCCATACCCACTTGATTCCATTGGAGGCCATGCAGGAGGGAAAAGATCAGAGCAGCCGAGGGTGATTATTACTCTCTTCCCTATTTAGCTTCCAGAAGATGAAATTCATGGTTTCCTTCCCTTGACATTTTTAAGCGAACCAAGATGTTGCAAGCACATTCGTGGAACGTTGTGGAACCTCTTTCCGCCGTCTCCAGAGACCAAGCCCACACCCTCTTCCCAACTCCCCATACTTGCTTGGGAACGGCCAACTTTCCATCCACCCTGCTCCATTCCATTCAACTGTGTCTTTGGTTTGCAAGCGGAGAAGGAATTCTTCTGCGGGGAGGGGTTCTCCTATCCACCCCTCCCTCGGGGCTTTTAAACCTCAGTGACAGGCGAGCCGAACTCTTCCGGCAGCTCTGTCTGGGCTATACTGTAAGGGAGAGGGCGGTTTGGCTGCCAGTTAAACCGGCTTCCTGGCTGGTGCAACCCAGTTGGCTGGGCTGGATCGCAAGGCTGTATTTGGAAGTAGGGAATGGGTCAAAGAGGAGGGCCGGTGGACTCAGGTGCTTGCCTGAGTGTAGGGAAGAAAGAAAAATCTCCTGCAAAAGAAGAAAAGAAACAAACAACCATCTGTGGTGGCCTGATTAGGATAGAGAGCCAGTTTGGGCTAGTGGTTAAGGCAGCGGTCTAGAAACCAGGAGACTGAGAGTTCTAGTCCCGCCTTAGGCACGAAAGCCGGCTGGGTGACCTTGGGCCAGTCCCTGTCTCTCAGCCCTAGAAAGGAGCCAATGGCAAACCAGGAGACTGAGAGTTCTAGTCCCGCCTTAGGCACGAAAGCCAGCTGGGTGACGTTGGGCCAGTCCCTGTCTCTCAGCCCTAGGAAGGAGCCAATGGCAAACCAGGAGACTGGGAGTTCTAGTCCCGCCTTAGGCATGAAAGCCGGCTGGGTGACGTTGGGCCAGTCCCTGTCTCTCAGCCCTAGGAAGGAGCCAATGGCAAACCAGGAGACTGGGAGTTCTAGTCCCGCCTTAGGCATGAAAGCCGGCTGGGTGACCTTGGGCCAGTCACTCTCTCTCAGCCCAACTCACCTCACAGGGTTGTTGTTTGTGGGGAAAATAGGAGGAGGAAGGAGTATTAGGGATGTTCGCCACCCTGATTTATTTATAAAAATAATAAAGGCGGGATAGAAAATACATTAATATAGGCATCAGTGGACAAAATCGGGGGCTTGCCAAGCCTCAGCCCCTTCTGTTCATTCCCCCCCCTCTGTTTAGCAGCAGGAAGGGAAGTGAAATGCGCAGAGTCAGAATGTCTAGGGAAGCTGCTTTGGAGCTCAAAGGGATGCATGCATGCGCTGTTTGCACAATGCATCAACCCCTCCTTGACCCAGTTAAGCTTGTCCTGCGAAGAGGCCTGTATGTCTTAATCAGTATGCAAAATACTGTCTCGCGCCTCTTTTGTGAATGGCTGTAGCCTGGAGTTCGCACTGTATGTACTGATTTATAATGTTAATGCTTATATGCCACTCAAACTTACAACTGGCGCTGGGCAGCTTCCATTCCTGCCTTTAGCAGTAGGATTAAAGCAATAAGCAACAATGCAGTATAATTAAATAGGTGCCAGCCTGTTACTGTCAGAAGTTACGTATATAGAGTCCTCATAAGATAATGCTTCATGCATCTTAAAAAGCAGAGCTTTCCAAACTTTTCATGTTGGTGACACACTTTTTAGACATGCATCATTTTGCGACACACTCTTACAGCAGGGCACAAGGCAGGCACTCAGACCTGCATGGAATCCTGGCAGGGCAGGTTTGGAGGCAGCAAGGCACAAGGCAGGCACTGGGACCTGCGCGGAATCCTGGCAGGGCTCGGAGGTAGCAGCAGCCCCGACACACTCAGACACTGCAGCCGACACACTAACGTGTCGTGACACACAGTTTGGAAATCTCTGCTATAAAGTGAAGTGTAATACTGTCATTCGTCTTTCAGGTGCTGCAGGATTGGGGCTGATCAATGTTCTGGATTCACACCATATATTGAACTGATCAAAATGGATTAGGTTTGCCAGGGTAACACTATCTAAGATTAGTGTCTTGTGCAAAGGCAACTGCCTTGTTAAGCATGTTGTGGGAATCCTGTCTTTGTTTTTGCTAGAAAAGACTGGCATGGCTATCCCTCTAGGACAGTGTTTCTCAACCTCAGCACCTTTAAGGTGCGTGGGCTTCAACTCCCAGAATTCCCCAGCCAGCATGGCTGGCTGGGGAATTCTGGGAGTTGAAGTCCACCCATCTGAAAGTTGCCAAGGTTGAGAAACCCTGCTCTAGGAATTCTTGACTTGGAAGAGACTTTCCCAGGAGTGTAAACAAGCTCAGTGGAATCCAGAAGACCGTCTTCCTGTGCTCAGGGGAAATTATAGCCCGCTTTTTCTTCTCCTCAGCCCAAGCCGACCAAAGGCCGGATGCGGATACACTGCCTGGAGAATGTAGACAAAGCCCTCCAGTTTCTAAAGGAGCAGCGTGTCCACTTGGAAAACATGGGCTCCCACGATATTGTAGATGGCAACCACCGACTCACGCTGGGCCTCATCTGGACAATCATCCTCCGTTTCCAGGTATGTTTTCCAGGATGTCCCCGCTTCACTGCTTTCTCCTCCTATGGCTGCAGTGCAGCTATGGACACAGTGCGGCAAGAACAGAACCCCGAAGATAGAAACAGAGGTTCTTTCCCTGCTTTCATTTCAAAACCAAGTTTCTAGTTCTCATGATGGAAGAATAGTTAAATGATCAGGGTTTGTTGAGCCTATGGGGAAAATGACTAAGGGGAAGTAGTTTTGAAATATCTGAAGGGAGTGGATTGATTTTCTGTTGCTCCAGAAGGCAGGACCAAAAGCAGTGAGTTAAAACTACAAGGAAGAAGGTTCAGGCTAGCTGCCAGGAGGAAGCATGAGTTCTCAGCTTATGGGAGCCTACCACCTAGAAAGTAGTTGGACTAGATGACCTCTGAGATCCCTTCCTACTCTACGATGTAGGGAGGCAGAAGAATCTTTTTAAGCCGTTATATATCAAGGGAGGAGATTTATCGTTGTTGCCCTCCCTTTATAATAAAATTGTGCAAAATAGCACATGAGCAGCATCAGTGCGGTCAAATTTTCTGGATTTCCACATGTTGGGAGCCAGTTTGGTCTAGTGGTTAAGGCAACGGGGTAGAAACCAGGAGTCTGTGAGTTCTAGTCCCGCCTTAGGCGCGAAAGCCAGCTGGGTGACCCTGGGCCAGTCCCTGTCTCTCAGCCCTAGGAAGGAGCCAATGGCAAACCAGGAGACTGAGAGTTCTAGTCCCGCCTTAGGCATGAAAGCCGGCTGGGTGACCTTGGGCCAGTCCCTGTCTCTCAGCCCTAGGAAGGAGCCAATGGCAAACCAGGAGACTGAGAGTTCTAGTCCCGCCTTAGGCACGAAAGCCAGCTGGGGGACCTTGGGCCAGTCCCTGTCTCTCAGCCCTAGGAAGGAGCCAATGGCAAACCAGGAGACCGAGAGTTCTAGTCCTGCCTTAGGCATGAAAGCTGGCTGGGTGACCTTGGGCCAGTCGCTCCCTCTCAGCCCAAGTCACCTCACAGGGTTGCTTTTGTGGGGAAAATAGGAGGAGGAAGGAGTATTAGGTATGTTCCCCGCCTTGAGTTATTTATAAAAATAATAAAGGCGGGATAGAAAATAAATAAAAATAAATAAAAATAAATAAATAAATAAATAAAAATGTTAAGCAAGCTTTAGGATGCTTCTTTATTTTTGCTTGGCACGGCATTTTAATTGGATGGGTGCAGGTTTTAATAATTATTATTTTAAAAGGGAAAAAAAAAGATACGTGCGGTCACAGTGACTCTTGTCTGACTCTGATTAACGGCGGTTCTTTTTCGATCTTTTCCCATAGATCCAAGATATCAGTGTGGAGACTGAGGATAACAAAGAGAAAAAGTCGGCAAAGGATGCCCTGCTGCTTTGGTGCCAGATGAAAACAGCTGGGTGAGGGAATAAACAGGATGATGCCTGCTAGGGGATCCCCCCCTTTCTGGCTACCCCTCAGCCTGCATTCTTCTCTCTTGCTTTTTAACGCTATCGAGAATTAGTGGTGTAGGAAGCCAGAGAAGGAGGAAAGGGATCCAGTGTCAGAAAATGGAGCGGTGTAGAGAAAGGCCCTCTCTATGTGCCAGAAAGTCTGGGAAATATTCCTAAGCACTTTTCCTGAGTCTGCTTAAGGCACTTTAGTATTGGAGCTGTTTTTTTTTTTTTTAAGAGAAGGTAAATGACCTGTCTTCCTTAAGCTGTGTGGATTTAAATTCTCAGAGTTCTTAGCAGTGGCCGTGCTAGTTGAAGAATTCTGAAAATTACAGTCCAGAAATCCCACTTTGGGGGAGGCTGGTATAAGAACATTTTTTTTTTAATCCGTTCAATCGTGTCCGATTCTTGGAGACTGCCTGGACAAGTCCCTGCAGTTTTCTTGGCAAGGTTTTTCGGAAGTGGTTTGCCATTGCCTCCTTCCTAGGGCTGAGAGGGAGTGACTGGCCCAAGGTCACCCAGCTGGCTTCGTGCCTCAGGTGGGACTAGAACTCACGGTTCCCCAGTTTCTAGCCTGGTGCCTTAACCACTACACCAAACTGGCACCCTAGGATATTACTTATGAATCCGTAAAATACAACTTAAGCTTGGGTTTTCCGGTTTATATTTGTTATGATGTGCCCTGAACCTTAGGAATCACTGGGAATCTGCAGTTGTATTGCAGATGCTCTCTAGTACAGATACAGTACCTCTGTGTGTCTGTCTGTCTGTCTATTTATCCACATAAATATATATGTTTTTAAATATATATGTTTCATTGGCCACCAGACCTTGCAAGTTTTTAGGTCAAATCAGCAAAGCCTTTTGATGATGTCACAAGACCTTGGTTGACTTTTTTTTTAAAAAATGACTTTTTATTTACTTTTTTAATACACACACACACACACACACTTTATATTTAATATTGAGCCCTGGGGATCTGGGAGTCACATTTGCTATGATGTCTTCTGGCTTATGGGATGCTCTTCAGAACTTTTGATGAATTGACTGGCCCCTTTTGGTGATGTCACAAGACCTTGGCTGACTTTTTTTTTAAAAAAATGACTTTTTAATATATATATACACACGTGCATACATACATACATATACATACACACACACACACACACACACACACACACACACACACTTTATATTTAATCTTGAGCCCTGGGGATCTGGGGAGTCACATTTGCTATGATGTCTTCTGGCTTATGGGATGCTCTTCAGAACTTTTGATGAATTGACTGGCCCCTTTTGGTGATGTCACAAGACCTTGGCTGACTTTTTTTTTAAAAAAATGACTTTTTAATATATATATACACACGTGCATACATACATACATACACACACACACACACACACACACACACTTTATATTTAATCTTGAGCCCTGGGGATCTGGGGAGTCACATTTGCTATGATGTCTTCTGGCCTATGGGATGCTCTTTAGAACTTTTGATGAATTGACTGGCCCGTGTAAGGAAACGCTGTCTTAGTGGAGAGATATGTTTATGGCAGAAATAAAACAAAAATGTGTAAGGAGGGGCATCTCTTCTGATCCCTTACAGGTACCCAAATGTGAATGTCCACAACTTTACCACCAGCTGGAGGGATGGCCTGGCTTTCAACGCAATTGTCCACAAACACAGGTCAGTTGTAGTAATACTGTTAGGCTGGTCTTATTTGTCTGGTTTTAAATGCTAATATGAATCCCTTATCTCAAAATGAAGCCTTCCAAACCTATTGTGTGGGCCTTCCATGGCTCTTTCTCTGGAGTGGCCTCTGGACTTCTCCAGAGTGTACCTTTGTAACAGCACCTGTGCTAATATTTAACGTGCTTGGAGAGGAAGATTAGATACATTAGAACAGTGTTTCTCAACCTTGGCCACTTTAAGACACGTGGACTTCAACTCCCAGAATTCCCCAGCCAGCATGGCTGGCTGGGGAATTCTGGGAGTTGAAGTCCACGTGTCTTAAAGTGGCCAAGGTTGAGAAACACTGCCTTAGAATATGCCAAACTGCTAACCGTATTTGAAGCCATATTTGAAATCTCATTCTGAGAAGATTCTATTAGGCATTTTCCATAAACTTCCTGCTGGAAACTCGTTTTAAAAAGGAAGAAGAGAGGAAGAGTAAATTTCTCAAGAGATCCTGCAAATGAGCAACACCAGATTTTGCAGCTTTTCTGTCTGTCTTCTGCAGAATGCGTTCTGCCTTGCCCTGCCACCTACTGTATGTCCAGTTGCTTCTGTTTCCTCCTATTTCCTTGTCTTGTCTTGTCCATGATGCATAGTTGGAAATTTTAGTGTTTTTGCACTAAATAAATGCTAATTTAAGTAGCAGAAGATCTGGTGTACTTACTTACCCCCTAGTTTTGTTTTGGTTTCTTAATGCAGGATATTTTAGTCATCAAATGACAGATTTGAGGGGAAAAATATCTAAATTTCCCCATGGGACACATGCAGTTAGTTGTTAAAGCTGGTGGCCCCCAGCAACTTTTGAAACGACTATTGTCAGAGGCAACTGTGAGAGCAGGAATAACCGCCCAGATTGCCTCTTTTGGGGGGAGATGGGCAGTGGCACAAATTTGAAAAATAAATAAATAAATAAAATGTGGGAAGGCTCTGCTTGGGTATTTTGGGATGTGTGCTTCTGATCTAGAAAGTCATTCCTTCCACTTTTGCGTGTGTGTGTTTTCATCTTGGTGTCCTCAACAGGCCAGATCTGATAGACATTGATACCTTGAAGAAATGTAACGCACATTACAATCTCCAGAATGCCTTCAACGTGGCTGAAAAAGAGCTGGGCCTTACCAAACTCTTGGATCCTGAAGGTGGGTCCAGTGAGGAGCAAGCTAGATTCCTTCCCCCCCCCCCCAGTGTCTTTTCTTTGGGCTGGGTCTCTGCTGCCTCTGGGTGGTGGTGGAGTCCTATTCTAGAGCAAATAGCTCCAGCGTTAAGATGCGGCCAGTTGCTCTGATACAGGCAGCACAGGAAGAAAGCAAGTAAAACTGAATATATGTGCACAGAGAAAGGAGGACAAGGAAATTTGTTTCCCTCCGTATCTATTTTAGTCTTTGAGATCCATCGGCCCCAGCAGCTTGGGATGATAGGACTTCTGGTCGAAGATCTTTGAACAGCTACAAGCTCCATGTCTACTTTGTAGGATCTAATGCAGTGTTTCTCAACCTTGGCAACTTTAAGATGTGTGGACTACAACTCCCAGAATTCCCCAGCCAGCCACGTTGGCTGGGGAATTCTGGGAGTTGAAGTCCACACATCTTAAAGTTGTTGAGTCCTTGGTGCTCTCTGAGCCTTGTTGTTTTCTTGCAGACGTTTCATTGCCAGCCTAGGCAACATCTTCACCAACTCTTCGATTGGCAGCCAAGGTTGAGAAACACTGATCGAGTGTGTTTTGGTTGACCTAATGGCCAATTTTGCAAACCAAGTAGGGAACTTGCACTGCATTGATTAGCTAGTTTTGCAGAGGAGGCAGATCGAGGTGGGAGGAAGAGCCCCAAATACAAGGTGATATTGCTCAGGATCACAGTTTGAAAGATGCTGGTCTCCCCTCACATCTCCTTCCCGAGGGTTGATCCAACAACACGTTTTCTAGCAAAAGCACGAACTCGGTGGCGTTCGAATGCCTTGGAACACCTACCTTACTTGAAGAAGGGCACTCACGTGGTGCCCATTGTCTCCAGATCAGATTGGGAGAGAATGCTTTTTCAAATCCTGGAGAGAGGGCTGCACTCAAGAGTAAGCAGTCCTAAGCTCAACCAGCCAGGATATGTGGGAAACTGTTACCTGTGAAGTCAGATATTTGGTTCACCTGGTTAGTATTTTTTACACTGATTGAACACCCCTCTGTAGGGATTCAGACAGGAAGCTTTGCTCCCAGCTGCGTTTGGAAACTGGACCTAGGGTTTTCTGTGAGCAAAACATTGACTGAAGCTCCTCTCTGAATCATTAGAAACTGGTCATGCTCTTTTTCCACTAGCTGTCCAGGGTTGAGAAAAGGAGGCCCAGCCATATCTGGACAAGCCAGGAATTGGACTCTGACTGTATGCCTGGAAGTTCAGGATTCCTATGCTCAACTCTGGACATCCCATCTCAAAAAGAAATCTGAGGGTGCAATTTGCAGGCTTCTTCATGCAAATAAATAGATCAGAGCTTTCCAAACTCTGTGTCGGGACACGTTAGTGTGTCGGCTGCAGTGTCTGGGTGTGTCGGGCTGTTGCTGCTTCCAAGCCCTGCCAGGACTCCGCGCAGGTCCTAGTGCCTGCCTTGTGCCCGGCTGCCTCCAAACCTGCCCTGCCAGGATTCCGCGCAGGTCCTAGTGCCTGCCTTGTGCCCTGCTGCCTCCAAACCTGCCCTGCCAGGACTCCGCGCAGGTCCTAGTGCCTGCCTTGTGCCCTGCTGCCTCCAAACCTGCCCTGCCAGGATTCCGCGCAGGTCCTAGTGCCTGCCTTGTGCCCTGCTGCCTCCAAACCTGTCCTGCCAGGATTCCACGCAGTTCCTAGTGCCTGCCTTGTGCCCTGCTGCCTCCAAACCTGCCCTGCCAGGATTCCACGCAGGTCCTAGTGCCTGCCTTGTGCCCTGCTGCCTCCAAACCTGCTGTGATTCCGCGCAGGTCCTAGTGCCTGCCTTGTGCCTGGCTGCCTCCAAACCTGCTGTGATTCCGCACAGGTCCTAGTGCCTGCCTTGTGCCTGGCTGCCTCCAAAGCTGCTGTGATTCCGCACAGGCCCTAGTGCCTGCCTTGTGCCTGGCTGCCTCCAAACCTGCTGTGATTCCGCGCAGGTCCTAGTGCCTGCCTTGTGCCCTGCTGTAAGAGTGTGTCACGAAATGATGCATGTCTAAAAAGTGTGTCACCAACATGAAAAGTTTGGAAAGCTCTGAAATAGATAGATAAATAGAAATAAATAGATAAATAGAAATAGAAAGATAAATAAATAGATAAAAAGATAAAAGATAAATAAATAGAAAGGCAGATAGTCCTGTGAGAAAGGTTCAGCAGCTGGGTGGCAGGTCTTCAAAGCTGCCTCTGCCTTCCATCCAACACAGACCATGGCGCTTGGGTGGAAATGGAAGGATTAATCTCTGTTTCCCTCTTGCCACCTCTTTTCTCCTTGGCTTCCCACTAGACGTGAATGTGGACCAACCTGATGAGAAGTCCATCATCACTTATGTGGCCACCTACTACCACTATTTCTCTAAGATGAAGGCCCTGGCTGTGGAAGGGAAACGGATTGGAAAGGTACCAAGGGAGGGCTGAGAAATTGAATATGTATATGTGCGCCAAATTGAGGGGTGGGGAAATGAGAGAGAGCTGCAAGACAGGCCTCATTTTGCCTGTTGGTGGGTTAAGCAGCCAGTGTGGCTCTTAAAAGACTAGGCCAGGGGTCGGCAAACTTTTTATGCCGGGAGCCATTTTCACATGCTCGTGCACATTTTGAAGTGCTCGAGAGCCAGGGGGCGGGGTTTGCGGGCGGGGGCCAATCGCGTGGAAGGGGGCGGGGTTTGCGGGCGGGGGCCAATCACGTGGAAGGGGCGGGGGTGAGTTCAGCTGCGGAAGAGCCACACTCAAGGGGCCAAAGAGCCGCATCTGGCTCGCGAGCCGCCATTTCCGACCCTTGGACTAGGCATACGTCTTCTAAGGAAGGTGAAGAACTTCTTCTCAAGGTCTTCCCAGAGCAACTGGATAACTCGGGTTTTGGGGCCAGGTCCTGGACCATGCCATTGAAGCCGACAAGCTCATAGAGAAGTACGAGACGCTGGCCTCCGATCTTCTGCAGTGGATTGAGCAGACCATCTTGACCTTGAATGATCGGAAGCTGGCGAACTGCCTGAGCGGGGTGCAGAACCAGCTGCAGGCTTTCAACACCTATCGCACGGTGGAGAAGCCGCCCAAGTAAGTTTCGACGGGCCTGCTGGATGGGCAGACCTCTGCCCTGGCTCCTGTGGGGCTGGCCAGAAATAGGGTGGTTTTCCTAAAACCCGTAGGGGCTCATGCCATGAGATGGAGCGGCCCTGTGGCAAGCAGCTGCCTGCGTTTAAAAAGGTGTATTTTTGTGCCTTAGCTCAGCGGTCCCCAACCTTTCTGGCACCAGGGACCGGTCATGGAGGAACATTTTTCCACGGACCGGGGGGGGCGCGGTTTGCAGGCGGGAGCCAATCGTGCACACCGGGGGTGCGAGTAATCGCGTGCACCGGGGGGTGGGGTTTGCAGGCGGGAGCCAATTGCGTGCACCAGGGGGGCGGGGTTTGCAGGCGGGAGCCAATCGTGCGCACCGGGGGGCGGGGTTTGCAGGCGGGAGCCAATCGTGTGCACCGGGGGTGGGGTAATCACGCGCACCGGGGGGGCGGGGTTTGCAGGCGGGAGCCAATCGTGTGCACCGGGGGTGGGGTAATCACGCGCACCGGGGGGCGGGGTTTGCAGGCGGGAGCCAATCGTGTGCACCGGGGGTGGGGTAATCACGCGCACCGGGGGGGCGGGGTTTGCAGGAGGGAGCTCCGCGGCCCACTTCCTAACAGGCCACGGCCCACAGGTTGGGGACCCCTGCCTTAGCTGGTTTTCAGTTAACAATTATACTGGGGTGTCCTCTTTCCCCCATTCATTTCACACTTAGGTTCACTGAGAAGGGGAACCTTGAAGTTCTGCTCTTCACCATCCAGAGTAAAATGAGAGCCAATAATCAGAAAGTTTACACACCACGAGAGGGAAGACTGATTTCTGACATTAACAAGGTGAGACGGTCCATTTGGGAAGAGCGTATGTTATGAACTGCCTTGAAGTGTGGGAGTGCTGTATTTCTCATTCAACCTATCAGACTCTGGCCGCGTTTGCCCTTTGTGCTATAAACCAGGATGTGGTTTGTTTGGTAAGGTTAGTGAATCCAGCCATGGGAGTCTGTAAACCAGGGGTACCCAACCTTTTTGGCACCAGGGACCGGTCGTGGAAGACAATTTTTCCACAGACCAGGGGGGTGGGGTTTATTTATTTATTTATGTTTCGACTTCTATCACCGCACCATCTCCCACAAGGGGACTCTGGGCGGTTTACAAACATAGAAGGTAGGGTTTGCAGGCGGGAGCCAATCATGTGGGCCGGGGGACGGGGTTTGCAGGTGGGAGCCAATCACGCGGGGCGGGGTTTGCAGGCGGGAGCCAATTGCGTGGACGGGGGTGGGGTTTGCAGGCGGGAGCCAATCGCGCGGACCACCACCGCTCAACTGCTGTGCGGCCCACTTCCTAACAGGTTGGGGACCCCTGCTGTAAACCATCCTTTATGACTTAATAAGAACTGTGAGCCTCTTTTATTGATCCATCTCGCCTTATTTTGCCTCTTCTAGACAGAAAAACCTTGGGCCAGTCTGCAGAGAGTAAATCGCAATAGATTCTGAGGCATTTATTTGCATATTTTCAGAAACTGCCGCCTTGGTTTTCATTTTAAAGAGGATAGTAGCGCATTAAGCAGATAAACAAAACAAATATTAATAGTAGGGGAGTGTTAAAAAAAAAACACCCCTAAAATAATCAGGGCCAAGTGGAGCCAGTGTTTCTAGATTCCAGTGGAAGCTATCAGCAAATCATGATTAATGATTAATAGACTAATCCACTCATTTTGAAATCTGGGTCATAGTTAAGGCCAAGACTTGTTTCCAGTGCTGGGGCAGAAGGCTATAATTTTAACCTGTTTTTGGAAGTGACAGGGCTTCTAAGCATATGTCAAACATTCCTCGTCCCTGAAATGCTGTTGTGATATGCGCATGGAGCTTTGAAACCTTGATCTCTCCTCCTCACGCCCTGCAACAGCTCTGCTCTTGGTTCCATTATTTTCTTCCTCCACCAAACTCTCTGCAGGGTTGGGAGCGTCTGGAAAAGGCAGAGCACGAGCGTGAGCTGGCTCTGCGCAACGAATTGATTCGACAGGAGAAGCTGGAGCAGCTGACAGCTCGCTTCGACCGCAAGGCAGCCATGCGCGAAACCTGGCTGAGTGAAAACCAGCGACTTGTCTCCCAGGTCAGTCCTGAACGGAGAGGTCGGAGCAGGTCTCCACGTTTCTTGGCGATCACTCGTAGCCGAGTAAGATTGTCTTCCAGGGGTAAAATCTTAACAGTGGATCTGTAAGTGCCTGTAAAGGCCAATTCTGGATCCGCACAACCTCCCACAATGAGGGCATAGGTTTCCAGGTGGAAGACAGTCACGATGAAGGTTTGCTTGACGTGCCTTCCTCTCAGCTCGTTTCTCCCTTTCGCCCTGTACTCGTGCTTCTTCCAAGTCCGTAGCGCCATTAATAAAGGCTGACCTCCAATTGAAACGCTCATGAGTTAGGGCTTCCCAGCTCTCAATGCTGATATTACATTTTTTAAAATTAGCTTTGAGAGTGTCTTTGAATCTCTTTTGCTGTCCACCAATATTCCGTTTTCCATTCTTAAGTTGGGAGTAAAGTAGCTGCTTTGGAAGACGATGGTCAGGCATTCGAACAACATGGCCGGTCCAGCGAAGTTGATGTTGGATGGTCATTGTTTCAACGCTGGTGGTCTTCGCTTCTTCCAATACGCTAACATTAGTCCGCCTATCTTCCCAAGTAATTTGCAGAATTTTTCGGAGGCAGCGTTGATGGAATCTTTCAAGAAGTTGGAGGTGGCATTTGTAGAGGGTCCATGTTTCACAGGCGCACAATAGGGTCGGTAGTACAATGGCTTTGTAAACAAGCATTTTGGTCTCCCTGCGAAGGTGGGGACATTACCTGGGTGTGAACTGAGATCTCACAGACTCTGAATTCCACTTTGCATCCATCGATTGATTCCAAATGGATAGAATTCACCCCTCCTTGGTGCCAGTTTTTACCATTGGGCAGAACGAGACCGCTGTGGGCATCTTAATGTCAAGACTTCGTTTCTAGTGCTGGGGTAGAGAGTGTAGTGACTTCTGCGCCTTGTTTTATACAAGAATGCTCGTTTTAATTTAACAATCTCGTAGAAGCACACCAAGCAGTTTTGCCACTTCCCAGCTGTCATTTATCCCTCACGTAGGATCCTGACAGTTGGTCTCTCTCCTTGCTTCAGTCCGATGCGGGACAGACAGGAAATACCTTCCCTGAAGGATGATACCCCATTTCTCTCCCCCCACCCCCAACCTGCAGGATAACTTTGGCTCAGATATTTCAGCAGTGGAGGCAGCGGTACGCAAACACGAAGCCATTGAGACAGATATCGTGGCCTACAATGAGCGTGTGACAGCTGTGAACGCTGTGGCGGACGAGCTGGAGGCAGAGGGCTACCACGACATCAAGCGGGTGCTGGCACGAAAGAACAACGTGGTGCGGCTCTGGGATTACCTCCGCGAGCTGGTAGCTGTGCGTCGTGAACGCCTACTGCTCCATTTTGAGCTGCAGAAGATGTTTCAGGACTTGACCTACCTCATGGATTGGTTGGAAGAAATGAAGGTAAGCAGGCCAGAGGATCGGGTGGTTGAACCAGAGTTTCCCAACCAGGGTTCCGTGGCACCCTCGGGTTCCGCGAGAGGTCACTAGGGGTTCCCTGGGAGATCACGGTTTATTTAAAAAATTATTTCAAGTTCGGGCCACTTCACATTAAAGAAGTAAGTTTCGTTTTTTATTTTTAGTTTAAGAACACGGTTAATGCATCTATACAGGCCTCCCCATGAAACGAATATCATAATTTTGTAACTTCCGGCCTATATTTGAGCCTGAATGTGTAGGGGTTCCCCAAGCGAGGCCTGAAAAATATTTCAAGGGTTCCTCCAGGGTCAAAAGGTTGAGAAAGGCTGGGTTGAAGGATGGAAGAGAAGGTCTAGGAATGGTGCTTGAGGAACAGCATCAACCATTTTGACTTTGGATACAGAAACCACCGAAACAAACAGGATCAGGGGTTCACCAATATATGGTGGAAATTTAATGAGACTGCCAAACCTCAGCCTCCCCCAAGATCTTGCGTTCCCTGTTGTGTGAGAATAGCGGCCTCCTGAGATTTTTGCATTCTCATCTGAAACCACAGAAGAACGCCATACAAGAAGGGCAAACCCTAGCAAAATGGAGACCAGTTTTTAAATTAATTTTTTTTAATTAAGTTTTTAATTAAAACATAGTAATTTGGAAGTTAGGCAGAGGGATTGGGGATTGATGGAGATAAATGGATAAGGAGACAATATATGCGAAGACACCCTTGGCCAGGGAGGTCCTTTCTAAAGGTGACTTTTCTTGGGATGGACTTTCCTGCTGCCCTTCCGCAGGCCTAAGTGGGAAAGCCAAACGCACAAGAGATACAGAAGTCTTCTGCGTATACTCTGAAAATGTGTATACAGATGCATAATATACTGTATATTATTTTGTCACTCATGCCTTGGTTATCCCCCACATAGACTACTGTAATGCGCTCTACATGGGGCTACCCTTGAAGAATATCCGGAAGCTACAACTGATCCAGAATGCAGCCGCGCGGACAATTTTGGGTGTCCCAAGGAGGACACACGTAACACCTTTGCTGCGCGAGCTGCACTGGGTCCCAGTGTGCTTCCGGGTCCAATTCAAGGTGTTGGTTATCACCTTTAAAGCCCTACATGGCATGGGGCCAGGTTACCTGAGGGACCGCCTCGTCCCCAATACATCTGCCCGTCCCACCCGATCATGCAGAGAGGGCATGCTACGGACCCCGTCGACTAAGGAGTTCCATCTAACGGGGTCTCGGAAGCGTGCTTTCCCTGCTGTTGCCCCTGCCCTTTGGAACAGTCTCCCCCCAGGGATCAGACAGGCCCCCTCGCTCCTGGACTTTCGAAAACAACCCAAAACCTGGCTTTGTCAGCATGCTTGGGGCGAGATGGAGAAGGTATATACCTGGAGATGGCTGGCACCTTAGATTAGCCCTGGAGTGTATATTTTAAATTGTTATTTACTGTGTATTTTAATCTATTGAATTGTATGTCAATGATTTTAATTTTGTTGTAAACCGCCCAGAGTCCCCCGTGGGGGAGTTGGGCGGTAATAAATTTGATAGATAAATAAATGAAAAAACAAAACACTGTATATGAAGAGGAAGAGATGTTCTCTCGCCCACCTAAGCGTTTTCTTGCAGGGCCGCCTCCAGTCTCAGGACTTTGGGAAACACCTCCATGGTGTTGAGGACCTGCTTCAGATCCACTCTCTGGTGGAAGCGGACATCGCTGCCCAGGCCGAACGGGTAAAAGCCATCAGTGCTGCCGCTCAGCGTTTTGCCACTCCTGGAGAAGGTGCTCACCCTTAAATCAAAAACCATTGGAATTCAGGGGAATACAGGTGGTCCTCGCTTAACAACCATTCGTTTACTGACGGTTCGGACTTACGACGGTGCTGAAAAGACCCGACTTCTGACCGGTCTTATGGCCGTCACAGCGCCCCCCGCGGTCACATGATCGCGATTTGGGCGCTTGGCAACCGGTTCACATTTATGACCATCGCAGTGTCCCGTGGTCACGTGATCGCCATTCTTGACCTTCCCAGCTGGCTTCTGGCAAGCAAAATCAATGGACAACCGCGTGATTCGCTGAACGAGCACGTTGTTCGCTTAACGCCTGCGGTGATTCGCTTAACTACCGCCACAAAAAGGCCGTAAGGTCGGGTTGGATTCACTTAATGACCGCTTCGCTTATCAACTGAAATGCCAGTCCCAATTGTGGTCGTTAAGCGAGGACTACCTGTATTGCAAAACAAGCTTTGCAGTTTACTGCCACCAAATACATTAGGACTTCGGTTCTCAATATTTCTTGCTGTCTAGGCTTCTGTCCATGGGAATGAGTTGTAACCCCAGCCAAGCCTGGTTTGAGAA